>CABFOW010004127.1:20119-61239 GCA_902141385.1 Timema californicum | reverse complement strand
ACTAGTAGTTGGACCCGTTCCTTACCCACGCAATAAAACTAGTAGTTGGACCCGTTCCTTACCCACGCAATAAAAGTTCAAACAATCCAATTAAGACGTTTAACACCAAACCAATTATTGTCATTAATCCGGCCCTGCTACCATCCATCTGTGATATACACATTTTAATTATAATAACGGAATAGAGCCAAGGAAAATATATATTAAAGTAAGCGTTTCCGCATTTGCGTGAAGGAAGCTTGGATAAAAACTTAGGGAAGAACAGACCTCGGTCCACGTGGCTGAGATTTGAACCCAGAACTTCCAGCTACGAGCAAACCAAATAAGATCCTGAAACTTACCTCATGCAACTAACGATTCATATATATTGAATAATTGTTCGATAAAATATCTCTTTAAAATATTTATTTGTGTTGTGATTTATGAAAACATTTTCTTACGAACTTAATAGTTCTAGTTCCTACGTTGCATGAAATAAACTATTCATTTATCTAATGAAAAGTTATAAATGAGAAAATATGTGTTTATTATTACTATTATCAAACTATTAGGAGTGAAGATGTATATATTGTTTGCTAATTTAAATACCTGTTTCATATTCGATAAAGATACAATTTAAATTCTAACACTTACCGATGAATAGCTATTTCATTTATTTGTTTGGAGTTTTGTACTTTAGAGGGTGGTGGTTCTCTCTTGCCCATGGGCACAGTTTTAATTACATTATTATTATTATTACCATGTATTACTACCCGTTTGGGTTATATACACTTACGCTAATATGCTATTGTAGGGTGATTGAGAGATCAAATGGAGGACCTACAGTTTAACGTGGGATCCAAACCACTGTGGAGGCCTGGCATTCCACACACCCACAAGTTGTAATTAATACACGTCTTGTTAGAGGTTAAGGAAAGTTTTGGCAATAAGATAAATCTGTGCCGGGACCGAGGATTGAACCCCGAACCTGTAGCACAGAAGTCTAAAACTAGTATACTTAGTGAAACTTGGTAAATTTGTTTGAAACTATCACAAATATATTAACACAAAAAAACTATTCACATATGGACTAAATATATAAAATAATATTACTTAAAATGTATTGCATTTTTAGAGTGAAATAACAAACAAAAAAATTAAAACTATTCTCACTGAATAATGTCTATTTGAAAACCAGTTTGGGACGTCAGTTGTAACAAACCCTCTGGAACTGTGAGGGGATCTAGCGGGTCGTTGAGCGGTGGAGGAAATGGCTTCAAGAGACACACACAGCAACCGGCCGGGAGAATCAAATTTAAAAACAACGATATTCTCTTTTAAAAAATACAACACTTGATGTGCTGGTTCAGAAAACGGTTCAGGTGAAAAAGTATTCAATTATCGAGGGGGTGAAATAATAATTGTTTACATATTTTCAAAGTTTGTTTTTAATTAATAAATATAGTTTTTTTTAAACATGATCCTTGTTCAACCTATTAATTAAAATACATATTTTAATATTTGGAATTTATTCAGGAAATAGCCAAAGAAAGAATCTTTTTAGAAACCAAGACATCAAATTTTTGAAATGGTATTTTGGGCGTAATCATGGAAGAAATATCATAAAAATTATTTTAAAACGTTGAAGTTCAATATTTTATATCTTTTTAATGGCAAGATTTACAGAAACCAAATAAATTTTGTTGTAACAAACAACCTTTATTTTATTAGGTGAAAAACTTACAAATCTATTATATAATAACCACTATCAGATTTAAGAATATTAGTAGTACAAGCATTTTAGATATTTGGTGGGAGCTCTTCCTTAAGTTATAGCGTTTGTTATATATTTAGTCACCTTGAAATGGTTATAAAATTATGAAAATAATTATTTTATGACGGCCTACTAAGCCGATACTGGAAAATATATGGCTTGTATAAAAAAACTGATTCAGACCACAGGCTGGAAACAGTCATGGATATAAAGTAAAAAAGATTAGGTTAGTTGAATAGATAGCTTAAAATTTATGAATTTCTAATGTTAGTGAATTGCCACATTTAATTTGAGTTCCCAGTTCAAAATAAAATTCCAAAATACATACTCTATTGAAACGGGGCTCGTTTTACAATATTGGAATGCAGTGGATTAAAATCCCAAGATTTTACTTTTGGCGGTTGCAAATCCCACAAATCACAAGTCCCATGGCCACAAAGCCCACAAATCTTAAGTCTCATGGCCACAAGTCTTATGGCTGTAAATCCTACAAATCTTAAGTCCCATGGCCGCAAGTCTTATGGCTGCAAATCCTACAAATCTTAAGTCACATGGCCGCAAGTCTTATGGCTACAAATCCTACAAATCTTAAGTCCCATGGCCGAAAGTCTTATGGCTGCAAATCCTACAAATCTTAAGTCCCATGGCCGCAAGTCTCAAATAGCCTGTGGTAGCTATTGCCCAAGATTCATGATGGACAGACAGACAAATAGACGTACACACTATTAATTATATTACTATAAGTCTACAATTTGTTACTTAGGCCCTAGAATGTGATATTTATTAGAGTATCATCAACAAACCTGAAAATCCATACTTAACTAACTGTACAATAAATATTTTAGTTTTTTTTAATCACTCTAAAATGATGTACTCGTAACTAAAATAAATGATGATGCTGGGCAAGTTCAATTGGCGTTATTTTAAAAGACGGTTACATTCAAGACAAAGGAAAGTTTTGCAAACAAAAAATATACTGACTCATGAAAAAATACCTTGAGAGTAACATCTCTTTACTAAGGGAATCTTAATCCTATGTTTAATCTGTTAACTCAGCGGAATATTTCTATTTAAAGGGTAAATTAAAAGCATTTGTCAGAGATAGTTAGTTGAATAAATGTTATTTTTCATCAATTTTATTTCAGCTTGAAAATATTGCACGGAAAAATATTCTAATCCATTGATCTGCTGTGGAGAAGAGAAGCTCCCTTGAAGTGTAGGAGGTGTTGTACAGAGCGTACTTTGTACCCATTGTCACACATGCAGCAGAAACATGGACAGTGAATGTAAGAGAGACAAGGAAAGTGGAGGCCATGGGAGTGAAGTTTGTGAGGATCATGTTAGCTGTCATGAGGAGAAACAAGATGAGGAATGAAGTTATACAGGATAGAGTGGAGTACAGGAAGTGTATCAGATAATAGAGATGGGAGGAACAAATAAAATAAAGTGTGTAAGTAAGAGGAGAAGAATGGAAGAAATTAAAGGAGGAAGAATGAACGAAATATCGAGGAAGATGGAGGCATTTTACTAAATCGACCCGGCCACAGGCTACAGTTAATAATGATGATCCAGAACTAATAGACAGTTAAGACGTTGTGAAAATAATTTATTAAAACTATTTACTGCATTTATTATTAGAACGTGTACAATATAAATGTACTATAAATCAGATTTCTTATATAAGCAAACAAATTAAAAATAATTTCCAATTCTCTCCACATTTATAAATAAAAGACGATGAAATTTAAATAAAACACTTGGTTTATATTATATATGTGTACTCATAATGAAATTCATTTTCAGAAAAATATACAATAAATTATGTACAGTACAGCATAATATTTACATAAATTTATTTTCAATATGTGAAAAACATTTTGGTATAACAAACACAATCATTGCTAAAAAGTGCTCACATTATACAATTAATAACATTTGTATATATAATATTAACATGCAAATACATAATAAATACAAAGCATTTAAATTTAAAAAAGTTGCGATAAAATTTATTAAATATTTTACAATAAATAAATACAATAATATTAATATATGTAGTAAAAAATTGTATACCAGAAACATTGTGATGCTTAACAATAAGAGTATAAAGTGCATTTGATTTTTTTTCTCATTTTAAGTTTATTTTTGTTTAATATTTTATTTTACAAAGCTAATCAAAGGCATCAATAAAACATATTGAGCTGTTTAATAGCTCACTCTTTTGTTTGCAACCATACAACGAAGCATTCGTACGTTCACGGAACATTCAGTCAACTTTAGATGATACATTTGTTATACTCAAGGCAAGTTTAGAAGTGCGCTGGCATAAGTACATATTAGCTTGTGTTCTTTCTAATTAACTAGTCAAAGCTTCAAAGGAAAGTTTAAAACATATTTTATTTATTTAGTTATTATAAAGTACTCACTAACAACGCACAATTTCCAAACATTAATGGCACAACCAATACAGTCCATCATTTTTTCTGAACACTTTTACATAAACTAAACAGTTATTTATGACTCTGATATAGTTTGGACCAACATATTCCAAAATGAATATATACGATGAAAAAATAGTATTTTTATTTAATATCAATCAAGAAAAATGTGATGCTATAGTTGTAAGAAAAAATAAAATACATTAATAACTAAATTTTAACTTTTGATCAAAAATTGTACGTTTTAGATAATATAATAATTAAAGACATCATTGTGATATGGTTCATAAAAAAATTGGATATTTAAATGTAATATACTGATACAAAAGACAATACGCCATAGTTTAAAAAAAATAATTTAGTGTTCAATTAGACCAAAACATAATTAGCAATTCCATACTTTGTTTTGTTTTCAAAACAAGAACATTTGATTTAAATAAAATATAAACTTTTATTAGAGTACCGGTACATTGAATTTCAAATACATATTTATATATTGTGATAAGTTTGAATAATTATTAGTCACTTCAAATTTAGTTGTTAAAATAATCAAACTTTCAATATGATAGACTATATTTAAATTTTGATAGTAAAAAATAATAATTTCGATTTAATGACGAGATAAATTTTTTGTTTTGATTTTACTCTTTTGAAAAAATCTAATATTATTGTTGACAAAAAAATAAATAGGTCACACAGTTACATATTCAATTATTGTTAAAACTCTATGACAAAACACAGAAGGTAGCAGAAAATATTATTTATAAATATAATATTAGCATATTAGTATTTTATACCTTTATTACGATGTCGTTAGATGATTTAACAAAAAATTATATTCTATTAAAAAGTAGAAAAAATGTATCTATAATTCAAAATAAAACCATTTATTTTACTTTTATTCAAACAATGTTTAAAAGATTATTGTTCTTTATCGCTTAGTATTAAAAGTTGTTCATAAATTGAATGCACTCAGAAGATATAGAACAAACATTGAACTAAGAATATATTATTATAATATTACTCCGTCACCAGACAAATGGTTTAAATAAGCGGTGTCAGCAAAATGTGTGAGACAAGGCTGAGTGTTTTCCTTGTCTAGCTCTATCTTTAATCTAAATCTCCACTTATACTCACACCTCACTTAGTGTCAAATAATGACTCAATTAGATATATCCATGAATGGACAGCCCTAACTTTGTACACCACTTCATACATATTGTGGGCTTTATTTTACAATTATTGAAATCAATAAATCATGCATTAAATCGAAAGAAGATTCCATCTAACAAAATGAATCACTAACATTCTATCAAAATTATTATTAATTTTATGATTTTAAAGATATTCTGAACCTATTGTTTCATTGCTTCAATTATACCTAGCTAACATAAAATAATTCAATGATTTTTGAGTTGTGTCAAGATATTATATCTGTCAAACAGTTCTCGTGGAAGATTTACCGGTAAATTAAATACAAGAATATCATTGGACCTAGTACGTTAAGGAATTGAGGCTTATTTACATTTTTCATTAGAAAAAAAAAGATCGGGATTATTTTAATAATCATATCATTTTAAAATATATTATTTCCATTTCGTTTGTATTAAAAAAAATTAAAACTGATTCACCAGATTCAGTATAAGACAGAAAACCACTCTACAATAATTCCATATTTTCACTACAGTCTCAATATTCTACTCGAGTACCTAATTTACTCATCAATAAAGAGGTAAAACTTTGTAGAGTTTAGAGAATATATTTTATCCCTCATATCAACTTAATAATTTATCATATACCTTTACTTGACAAACCGAGTTCTGACGCTATATTAAATTAACACTTTTTGAAGCTCTTTACACTATCAGTTTATCAAAGCGTTCTCTCTATGAATCCTTTCTATAATAAGTATGGTATTTGCTTTCACACATACACATGTTCAAATAATTAAGAATATGAGATAGAACATTATCTAACACCTTGGTCTATATGTCCAACTCAAGAGTACACTCTTTACTTTATAAAAAATCTTAGTATTATGTTTCATTACAATCATCATACTAACAACTAAGTTTAAAACCAACTCGGGTTATAATACTCGGTTCCAAATCAGTGGGGGCTCGTGTATAGGCACTGCGGAACTGCAGCACCCCCTATTTACACTTAATATTATCGATAACATTTAATATAATGATTCCTTTTTTCTTTAATTCCTTCTTTATTTTTGTGGTACAATATATATTCCTTAAGCTTAATGTCAGTACTTCAGTAACCATCCCCCAGCTTATGATAAAGATAAAAAAATCTTTGTGTTGAACTGTGCGCTTCACAGTGCCAGCGACGTGGTGTTTGAATGTTGTGCGCATGCGCACTTAGGAGGGTTGGGGAGGAAGGCGGGACTGCCTCTGGCATGATGGGGGAAGGAAGTTTTTTTTATCAAGCGTGTGTTGTGATTAAAAACCGTGTACCATATTCTTGATGTGATAAAGTGTAGAGTTAGATTATTATTCTGCTTCAAGCTATTCTATTTGATTAATTTTTTCGGTTCTTTTATTTAACAGAAATATTAAATGCGCTTGCAGTATTTTCAATGGAGAAAAATTTCCTCAATTGTCATCCAGATACCAAGGAGAAAATTATTGAACTGCTTGCGCAAATTAAAACAAGAAGAATGGATTTAATTTTTAAATGAATGTAACAATTTAAGTTAAAGTAAGTAAAAAAGTTGTTTCTTTTTTGTTACGATCTTATAGAGTTTCTGAATAAATTATCTTTTTTACATGTTTATTTCCTTCTACACAATTTTAAAACAAAGGCTAAACATTTCTGGAGTAGCACCTCCCACTAATTTTAGCTACAGGCCGCCACTGTTCCAAATATTAAAACATATTGAAATGAATCAATCTAACACTATAACGTTATTCTCCCCTTACCTGAATCCATTCAGAATGGTTTTCTGCATTATGAGCTGACATGACACGTAGCTTACAGTGCCGATTAGGAAACCCGCAAGGGAACTGCCAGAACTAATCAGCGCATTATAGAGCTTCATAATAACATTCAATAATAACCGGTCTAATAAAACTACACCATATACACAAGATGTCTTTGAATAGAGCAAACAATATTAACATTAATAACACCTTGTTGTTTTTTATTCCAGTAAATATTCACATTTCCATACTTTAATAAATGAGCACAATTTAGTTGGTAGAAAGACTGTATCAAAGAGATAGTTGGTGTGATAATACAACATTGTTTTATAAAATATAACAATTACACAACAATAGATATTAATGATCATACGAAGTGTATACATCTTTTGACAATAAAATAGTATTTAGAATATTAAATTTTTGTGATATCTTCGCAAACACATGAAAATCAACAATTAACAACTTCAACCCGTGTCTCTTATTAATTTAAATAAACTCTTAAAAGGAAAAACATATTGTTTATATATATTTATATATAATTAATTTGGTTTCATACTTATTTTCTCTACACCTTTTATAATTTACATTTTGTATTCCCTTAAAATACTTACCAACGAATAACAACACTTTGAACGGATCATAAGTGAGGCCATAGTGTATTCTGTCAAGGTCAGGCTCATAGAGAAGTGTGAACTCAATTTACCAAGTAAGGAATCAATCCTTCCTTCACTGATTTCACTATGGCACCATCTCACTGGCTTCAGCATAGTGAATTTTTGCCACAAATCTTTCAAGAAAAAACGGTGGGTATCAACAATTATAATTTAGTGAATTACTTTATATAATAAAGATCCTACTGGTTTGAAATATTTAAAAGTATATTAAGAATATATTTTTTAAATATCTCAAATACTTTTGGATATTTCAAGCGAATATGATTTTTAGAGCTTTCAAGAATCTAGTAACATAAACCCTATCCTAATTTATGTACCAGTAGTACATCGGTACTATGCATTTGAAAATAATTGATTTGTTATAAATTACCACCAAGATTAAATTATATATAAATCCGTATATATTTAAATACTTTATAAGATTATACTAAATTGAGAAATTATTTTCTTACTTTGAAATCAAGGGTTATGCTATTTTGCTTAGTCTTAAATGTATTTAAAAGTGTGGATGAATTAATAATAGCATTGTTAACAAAACAAATTATTCAAAAAGGCAGCCAATATCTAAGGTTTCAATTATTGGTAAATAGAGCATCATCAAATACCTTCCATTTTTAAAATTAAAGGCTAAAATATACATTATTTAAATTGATTGCTTATTATAATAAACATTAATTTTAATAAATGTAATATTATATAAAGTTACTAATACAAAATATTATTGTAGATAATGATAAATAACTAATTAACCAAGATATTACACAACAGTGTATTTTTTCAGTTTTTTTATTTTTATTGTGAAAGAAAAATATCCAAAAATCTTTTAATACATTTTAAATAAGAGCAAACAAAAGTATTTTGACATAAACATATATTATGACCTTTATTTATCAATGAATTCAAATTATTTGATTGTTTTGTATTATTGTGTTCCTTATAGCTACCAAATTTCAAATGGCTAAAATATGATATAAATATATACTAACAAATTATATATTATATTTGAAAGTATCTCATTTAATTATTTTGATGTATTGGAGTAGTATTATTTTTTTATCTTGAAAAATATTTTACAATACGGAAATAGGTAATTATTATTTAACTATAAGGGCTTAAACAAAAATTTATAAACAAAAATGCTGAATATATCAGTTTGGTGTAAGATTTTGAATATTTTTAGCCAAAAATTATACCTATTTTATAAAAAATCTGAAGATGTGGATAACTTAGTTTTAAAAAAGCACTGGAGCAATATATCTTTAAATCCAGAAATGAGTTATTGCTTAGTATAGTTTAGAGTAGCCAAGATAAAAGGTTTCTAATTATTCAACTAAACTTTACTGATGTAAAAAAAATTCCACCCCTCTATTTGATAAGTTCAGCAGGGTATTAAAAAAATCCAATTGATCATACTTTGGTAGCTGACTTATATTTTATTTAAAATTTGGGATATATATTTGGACGAGCAAATCAATTTTCTTAAACGTTAAGCAAGAAATATTATTTATATTTATTTATTATTATTGCCTAAATTTCGCCTTATACAATAATTTTTTTAATTTAATATATTAATAATAATAATATAATTAAGATAACTATGTGTTTCTGAGAATAATAGATGATATTTCATCCACCATTGTAAAATAGATTTTTATTGTTTTAATAAACAATAAAAAGTTTTGATCCATATAATTACAATAATATAATATATTTATTCAAAAATACAACCAAAAGTAAATCTAGTTTTTTCGTTATTCTGACACATTATCGTAATTAAAATAAATTTTTATTCTATAAGAATTTTAAAATGTTTTATCAAAATATTTGAAACTAATTTTGGGGCTTATTAAAAATTCAATTTTCTCATTTTCAAAATATTATTGGTCATTTCTTGCCAATTTATATTATTTCAAATGCTAATGCTCTCGGCATTTAAATGCTTACTATCTTAAGTGAGCACCTATAAAAGAAAGCCACTAAGATTAATAAGTGTGTGTTTATTAGCTTACGTTTCAACCATTTTTAGCTATAAAATTAGAGATGTGATGATAGATTTAAGGGATGGTATTTAAATGACACTTTTAGCTTTGATTCATATATTATTCAAAGTAAATATAATTCTTTAAAAAAGATTTAAAAAACATTATATTATGATATAATATTTTCTTGAATAAAATATTTTAATTTTTAGCTGTACATTAATTGAGTTACTACAATCTCTTCAATTTTTAAAATTATAAATATATTAAATAAACATTCTTGAAATAAATATTATACAATTAAAAATGTGTACTACAATTATTTTAAATCATATAGGGATGTAACTAAATGTTTTATTGGTTTTCTATGAATTGTGATTTTAGCCAAATACAAATAATTATTTTTTAAATGGTAATATCAATAATAATGCATTTAAATGTGTGTTTATTAAATTATCTATTTTAACTATATTTGTTAGTACCGTACTTTTGAATAATAAATATAAACATACTCATACTATCCATTCTTCAATCTTTGTCCAAGGGATAATCTTCATATCTATCCTCATGAAGTAGGAATTAGGAAATTACACACACAACACTTGATTAGTCATCTTAGGGGTCAATGTGGTGTATGGAGAAGTAGTGTCTATGACAAATACCTCATTCCATTTAACTTTATTCACTCTGACAGTTCTCAGTAAAATAAGTAATATAGTTTAACATAATGGAAATAGAGTTTAGTTAAATTACCTAATATATTGATGATTGTTAAATTGCTTCAAACTTAGACTGCTGTTTTTACATCTTTGATTTTTTCATGTTTAGTATAATTATATTCAAAGAATAAGTTAAAAATATATTTATCATTTTGGGAAGTTAAGTTTTAAATAAATCACTTATCAATTCAATTTGCTTCTAAATTATGAAAAACTTATCTAAATAAAAATCTATGTGATTTTTTTACTAGTTTATGTAGTGGTATATAATGCTTATTGGTTATTTTGTATTAATTATAGCTCATAGTTTATAAATGTATAGAATAGATCCAAATTAAATTGATATTAAAAATTTGACAGACTAGACTCTCAAAGTAAGTATATTTGATAGATGGTTATTTAAAAATGCATGTTACTTTATTTCATATAAATCTTAAATATTGATAAAAGATAATTTAGTGAGTATTAAATTGCCTTAATCTATTACAAAAATACCTGATAAGTAAAAATAAATGTTTTTTTAAATCCCATAAGGCAAGTTTTAAGCTACATCACTTCTCAATTTGTTTTATTAAAATTGATTAAATATATATAACGATTGAATACACAACCAATTTTAATTAAAATTTATATTAATTTTGAGAACTGAACCTTAAATATTACCTAAACGTATTTTAAAATTTGTTTTAAATCTAACAATCAGAATTTGGATGAACTTTAAAATTATCTATTATAGTAACTGTCCTGCAGTCACTAAAAATTAACTAATCAAACTAACGCAAAATAAAAATACTTATCATTGCTCTTAACAGCAAGCATATGGCTATGATAATTATAACTTGAATATATAAATATAAATTGAATAAGAGTAGTAAGCCCCTTTTTAACTAGAGAAACATCTGTTAAATGTGTTTTTGATTCAAATATAAATAAAATTAATATTAACTATATGATTCATAAAGGAAATTTGACTTGATTTTCAAGCCAAAATATAATATCCTTATTGTGTTACAAATAGTATTTAACCTTAAAAACACATATTTTGATAAATGAGTAATTTAAAAATACGCCAATGCCACATCTACTCGTATGTTTAAAGCACATTATTTCTGTTTCAAGCACAAATATGATATATATTAGTTGTAAGGGGATAGAATATTTAAAATAAAACTATGTGAAATCAACAAAATTGGAATCTATAAATATTTATTTAAAAATTTGGAACTAATATTTTTGTTTTTGGTGAAAACTAATAATGGCTTTGCTTGTATAAAGATAGATGGGGTGAATATGAAATCAATTATAAACATTAGAATTCTAAATAAATCCCGGGAATAGTTAATATATAAAATATAATTTTACGTCAAAGGAATCTGGTATTCTTATTTTAGATTTGTTGTTGAAAATCTCAGTTTTCCTGGCTACCTTTAGTTATCAAACTAGCTCCAGAGTGTAAAACATTCCAATAGTAACTATTCTTTGAATCACTTAGGAATAAACATATTTTCTAAAAAAAGTATTTATTTATGGTTTGTATGTATTATTCAAGGCTATCTCTAATAATCAATTATAGGAATTGTTTTATTTTATTTCAGTGATTATTGAAAATTATAATTTTTGAAGATTGAAAGTTAAATATTTTAAACTATAAATTAAAATTTAATTGGGACTATGTTTTATTTCAATTTACACTATTGAGCCAGGTGCAAAAATAAATTAATAGTTCAAACTGACTGTAATATAGTTGGTGTATTACAACCATAAAGGCAATTCGATTTAATTTATATAATTTTGTGTCCATAATTATAGAAACGTTACTAAAATAGTTTTGTTGAATCTATAGTTAAACTTTGTATTTATAATTTAATGATGGTATTGATTAATAGTTCATTTTCCACATGTATTTATTATAATACAGATTTAGATAATACCGTTTATAATAGTGACCACCTCATATTAAAAAATAAAATAGCTACAGATTGTATCTATTATTTGATAGACTTATCAAGGTAAAATGCTTCCTTAATATTAGATCTGTTCTTGTATAAAGTAAATCAATATTGTAATGTGGACCAGTTCATTGTCATACTACCAATACTAACAGGGTTGTACTGTATACAATACACAAGGCTTTCTACTCTTATTTCATGAACTGTGGGGATGTTTGGCGTGGTTAGCCAAATAGTAATATTCAGCTTAATAAATAAGTTTCATCTTTTGGTCCTGAATGATGAAAAATATATTGCTTTGAGCAGCTTTGGCATCTTGTGATAGTAAGACAAGTTATTACCAATAATAAGGATATTTCAACAATTTATATTATTCACAGTGAAATACAAAATGTATTGTATAATCTACTTGTTGAATATCAAAATGATTATGAATAAGAATTCATACATATTAATGTCAATGAGTCGTTGTAATGGTGAGTAGAGTTATCTTTAAATGCTAAGAGCTAGTGACACTAATTTGTTAACTTAATATTTTTAAATTACTTATTCATCAAGAAATTTAGAGTAGATTAAATTAGATAAAAAAATTATAATTTTTCACTTCAATATGTTTTGTGTCACTTATATGAAAAGAAAAACAAAAAGCGTTTACAATGTAATTATAATATTAATATCATCCCATTACTGTATAAAAAAAATTAATTTATAATGCTTCTTACTAAAAGGTATAAAACAATAAAAATGATTTATTATAATATAATGTAAAATCAATGTCACCAGTCCTTATCTTTGTGGTCACCACTTTCTCTTTGTGTCTCACCTTTTTTTTAACAGTTCAGATATAGAATAAGACATTATTTATTTATGTACATTCATTGATTTTCTAAAACATTTCATATTCTCCTGCACACATATGCATAATCACAAAACATTGATAAAATATTATTTTCATTCATATTAAAGCACAAGCAATAATGATTCTCAGATATATATATATATATTTTATATATATATAAATCAAATATATGTGTGTGTGTATTAAAAATATATTAATATATTAAAATAAATAGATATTAAAAAATTGATTGAAGATAGAAATGAATTAATATATTTCGATTTAATAAAATGCTATGTATTCTCATAATACCAGTATTATGAGTGTCCCTTTATACACAAGAAATAGTAGACTCAGTATTTAAAAACAGTTTTTACCGTATATAATACGTTTGTTTTGTATCATGAAATATAACATAGCTTAAATATTTGTTTGTATAAACTTTAAAATAATTTTAGTCAATAGCACCAGTGAGCCTCTTATCGTTTATTTGTTGATGGCAAATCAAGTTGACCTCTCTAAAGAGTGAACTGATACTTATTATATTAAGGATTTGGTCATCTCTATGATGATTAAAAAAGTACTCACAATAACCATTCATAATAAAATATTTTACTGTATCCTTGTGATAGTTTTATCTGTCATGTAAAGATAACGCCCTCAAAATATATAATTATTTCGTTTAGTTAAATATAGTTCGTTTATCTATTTAATTACTTAAATGTGACTATCAAAATACTTTTATTCAGTAAAGTAATTGTAGGATACTATTTATTTCCTAAATATATAGGAAATGTATTTAGTTAAAACAAATTGATACAAATGTAGTTCATCATATTATATTACAATTATGATGAAATTTGTTTCTTTGAAATTAAAACAGTAAAAATACATTTATTTATTTTGAAAGTGTTTAAAACATCAAAAATTTGGCATTTATACTTACATTCATGAAAATATCTATGGTAATAATGTAAATAATAATATAAATGTATATAGCAATTTATAAATTATATACATATATATTTGAAATTAAAAGCCTCCGTTGCACTATTAAAATATTATTATAAATATCTCAGGCAATTAATATTTAGTGATAAAGCCTCTTTGGACATAGTGGATTATATTGGGTTCTACAAAACTAATTTTGAGTCACAGTTGTTAGTTATAATAATGGTCTTATAAGTATACAATTTATACTTTGTTTTATATGGATGTAGAATTAAAAAATATACCATTTAATACCAAATCAAATACATTTTATATGTAAGAGTTATCATTCATACCATTTCAGAAATGGTGATATTTAGCTATATAGTAAAATTATTTATAAAAACAAAGGTATGTTTTTTGGTCTTACTGATAAATGATATAAACAAATCACCTATAAAGTTTATGACAAACCAGACTAGAAGTAAAAAGTAATATGCCATAAATTTAAACTTATATTTATAAGTTAGTATGAAAAAAAATATCCATAGTCAAAGCAAGACCAAAATAAGAAATTTAGTCAGCTTTATTAATCATCTTATTTGAAATTATTTGATGGTTTGTGTAGCAACATTTATATATACACGAGTGTATTCACTTAGCACCATGTCTTACTGACTCTTCAGGATACACCAACTATTTAATAAATATAAATAATCTGTAGTATTAAGGAGCAGTCATACCAATTTTATCATTCATTATTCTATTGTTTTTGTTTGTAAATTTATAAAATTAATATAAAACGAGTATTTACAATTCTATTAAAATTGTATAACTTCTTAAGAAGAATCTAATAGCCAAAGATAATATTTATGCTTTTAGTGAGTATTACTCCATCAATATATCATATACTGAAAATTGAAAAATGACACCTGGACACGGGAATCGAGCACGGTGTACTAAGCTAAAAGTCCCGGGTTTGATTCATGTGTCCAAGTATCAGTTTTCAATTTTCAGTAAACTTCTTTAGAACGTAAAATCTACTAAAAAAACAGTTTTTTATATTTTATTTTAATCGAATTTTAAAATAACATTAAATTTATAGCTTCCTGAACATTTTAGAAAAGTAACATTACTTTATTAAAAAATTAAACATTTAAAGTAAAAGATAGTACTTTTTCTTTAATTAAAATATGTTAGTCAACTAAATATTAATTTTTAATGAGTCATTAATATTATATCCTTATAATAAACAACTTATGTCGCTCATTGATTAAAAACTATTATTTATATGTTAAATAAATATTTATTAGAGAGAATACAATAATTTATTTGCTTCAGCTACTAATTAAAAATATAATAAAGTAAATATTAGATACACTTAAATTCTAGAATTTAAAATAGATCTCTTAGTATCAGAATAAGGACTTATCTTTTATCTATATCAATGTGCTAAAGGAAATCATTTATTGCTTTAATGAAAAAATAGTTGTAGCCTATTTAAATATTATTGAGAGAATACTAAGTTTTTAAATAATGATATATTTTTTTAAATTTAAACATTTTAGTGTAGGGGCCTTCATATAAACAAGCAATTCGTTAATACATATTTTTGAATACAAATTTTATTCAATACAATAATTTTACTTTGAATGCAGTTTAAATCAAGTTTTATTTCCTCTCCCTATTATATTACAATGAAATAGCCATTACAGCCGGAATTCTGAGGTTTTCCTGGGTTCAATATTGATTTTCCATGTAATGATTACTCTGAAGGCAATCCTATGCCTCCATATTGCGCCATTGACACTCTACTCGAAGTGTTTTATGTCTTCAAAGAATACAAGCACACATAATTATACTCTTTGGTATTAGAACTATGACCTAAAAACTTAGTTTTTGACATATTTATCGATTTTTACTTTTATTTTGCCATTACTTTTCTTTGAATCCAATACAATAAGTATTAAAGTATCTTGTGATAATTTATATTAAATCTTATAAATCAATTATCCTCATCTCTGTGTGACGAAAGAAAGAATTTTATATTCACATTTGTAATAGAATACAATAGTTGCGGTTATTTTGTTAGTGAACACTAATATGGTGATATTAGTGTTATTAAAGTAAACTTTTGATCGCAAAGTTTTGTGCTTGGTTTTATTATTCCTATTAAAGGTCCTCTCAACTGCTAGCGACTAGATTTAAGAAGGTTTCTTTTAAAGGGTGCCAACGCAATAAGGGAATGTATTAAAATTTGTTGCCACCTTCGTGAATACTTTGAGAGACACTGCCCTAAAATACTACATTATCCTTGTATTAAAGATATAAGGCTTTTGTATTGTCCAAAATAAAGTTTTAAATTGATACCATTAAACTACTGAATGTTATTTAGGCCATATCTATCTATTTAGAAGCTTATTTTTTAAGCTCTATTAACTATATAGAGAAAGTAGATATTCTGGTTTTACTTTGAAATATGCTTATAGATTCACCATAAACATCATGTTTACCATAGTGATTATCTATTGTCAATTCATAAAATTAAGGGATGACATTGTTCAAGAATTTTGTCAAATTTGACTAAAGTAAATTATATGTTAATAAAAGTAAGATAATATCAGGTTTTATAGAAGGCGTGACTTTAAAAAGGTCTTTGATTTATATCCAGTTTGTTAGTAGTAATATAAATAAGAAAAGTTAAGCTTTTTACTATAGCAGAGTGTGATTATAAAAGTAAGGTATGTAAGGCTCTTGTTCAATAATAAGTTTGATAGAAAGTGCAACTGAATAGAGGACTCTTTTAAATGAGGCCATTTTATAAAATTAATTTTAGAATACTTTGGGTAATCAAATCATTAACGTGTTTACTAAGATTATGCTGTTCATGCTATTAAAATACCAAAGAATTTACTTGATCAAATGTATAAAACTGGACTGATTAATTTAAACACTAAAATAAATAACTCCTGGCAAGCGATGACCTCTTTGTTCTAATATAAATCTTTGCTACTGGCATTGTATGTTCCATTTTACAGCCACATAGAACAATATTTCTTTACTTACCGCAAAACCATTATTAAATCTAGCAATTTCGAGTCTATATGAGTTTTGTACAATTTAACATACAATAATATGTTCAAAGTCAACCTAGGTGGTTTTAGGGTAAAATTATCAGTTCAAAACCAGCCAAGGTCAACGGAGTTTTCTTGAGCGATAAAAAGCCATAGAACATCTTTCTTCGGAGGAAAAATAGATGTGTCGACTCCATGTCCAGTGTGACACAAAAAAGATCCCTTGAAGGTATGTGAAAATACCTCTCATAAAAATCTAGTAGACCATTTCACTCTCGCTAATAGAAATACCTGTGTGCTGATATAATCAGTTGATTCAGAAAGTACAGGTTAAAACTTTAATAAATCAATAAATAGATAAAATTTGTCCTAAAATGTTTTGTCACTGATTGTGACTGCCTTAGATATATTTTATAATCATGTTTTAGCAGGACAATGAAGCCTTTTAATCATAAATAAATATATTTTTCTAAGTACTTAAGAATAAATAAATTTAGTAATATTATCTTACACTTTGGAGTTTCATTCTTTGTTATTCGAATTTGTCTAAGAGCTACTATCGTTAATAATTGTGTTGTCGTACAGTTTTTATTGGCAGCAGGTAGTACATCGCTAAGTTAATACTAAAATGAAGAAAAACAAACAGTGTCACCTGACTAGCCGTCTTAGGAGCGTCGCTGGTCAATTGTCCAGAACATAGTATAACCATTGGGCCGTGCCATTTAGAGAATATGGGCCAAAAGTCATTATTTTGTAAAATAATGATTTATTGAAAATAATCACAATAGTAACAATAATAGTAATAGAGGTTTTAGGCATGTCTTACGTTATCTTTAAGATTTTACATACTTTAGGACAGAGTTGTAATAATGTTGAAACTTCTTATTAGGATAGTAATTAATATTAAATTTACTTCATAACCAATTTTCGTTTGTAATAATTATATATTTTATTTATAGCATACTTTATAATTTAAAATTTTTAATTTAAGTGGCCATTATTATATTGTAATTCGGAATGTTGAGTAATTTATTTTACAAATGAATTTAGTCTGTTTATTTGTGTCTTAGAGTATTAAATTATGTTGATTAATCTTAACTAAGTATTATGTTGATTCAAACTGGATTAAGAAAAATGTTAACTATTATCATTTTTTGTAAAACTATAGATTTATAATTTGATTAAGACAGGTTTTTAAATAGTTTGTGTCTACTATCTTACATAACAAATTTGAAATAAATAACATTATTTATAAACCGCATTTCTACTAGGAATCATTAATCTATATAAATCTAATATAAATATTTTTTAAATATGCATAGCAGTTAAAACTTTCGCAAAATAAGTTTACTCAGTGTGCATGTTAGAGTCAAAACCTCACATTTTCCCTAGTGTTTAGGGAATCTGGTAAACACACAAATATATTGATTGTTAAATTATTTAAGAACATTCACAATAAACTGTAGGTGTATTTGATGTAAAAGATACTCTTTAAACTAATGTATTGCTATAGTTTTCTTTTTACAGAAAAATTTTCTTTTAATCTAAAATGAACATTTCAACATATCGTCTTTTTATCACACATACTTCATGAACTCATATATTCACTGACTAGAACATATTTTTAAAGATAATATATATCACATAGTACAACGTGTGCCAGTTTCTAGTAATATCTCTTTGAGTTAAATTCAAATGTTAAATATTATAATCGAGTGTAAATGTTTACAGATTTATAATGCAAGTACATTTGTTGTGTCTATTTCATTACAAATTTCGGGGGTTAACATTGAACATCAAAACCAGTCAAATTCATTTAAAACCATTTTATATATGCTCAGAAATCTTATACAAATTTATCTTTTGCTTTACACGTTTTCTGAAGAAATGTTTCAACGCTGGGCATCATTTTTATATCATAATGAGTGAAAGTTGCTAAATATTTTCTTTAAGTATATTTAATTTTGACACAAGCGCCAATAATTTTTGCCAAAATAGTAGAGTAGAGCAGTGTATGTTTAATCTTTCCAATAAATTAATAATGTTCCAATACTCGCCCATCATTCCTCTATGTTGGATTGACCAATTCTTTTACATGTAATATGCGATTATAGATTTAAAAGCCTGACACATTTTAAAAAACTAAAGATATTCTTCCTTGGGTGGTTGAGCGACCATTTTATTATGATTTATTACTAGAAACTAGTACAGTTTGTTTCCGGACGTCGAATATGGTTTCATATTACTTAGAAACACGTCTTCCTGACGCTGATCACCGCACCCTTTAGTGTCTTTCAAACAGAGCATTCCAATGTTTGGTTTGAAATGTTTCGTAACAGCAGAATCAAAACAACTTTATAATGTAATGCTCTGGACTAGAGTTATACGTATATTTATATATATATATATGGTTCACTTACACTCTGCACTTGTCTTCCACATGAACAAGTCTATGATTTAAATTGGATGAAGAAAAAAATGAGGAATATAGCGTAAGCGCTCGGGATTACAATCCTAGCTATAACGTCGATGGTCTTTGCAACTCGTATCGGGTGAGGCCTCTCTTTCATACGAACCTTGAAATATAAACAAAACAAAACATTATACAAGACTATCTGAGCAATAAAAATATACCAATAAAGACAAAATTGATAAAGTTTAATGTTTTCTATTAGGTTTGTTAACCCTGTTTTAATAGTTAGTAAACTCTTTAAAATCTGTCAAAAAGCACGAAACAACAATGATCATCCCCATGTTGGGTAAAGGGATGTATTTCGAGGATAAGAAATGTTCCAAAATGCAAGATGTTCTGAAGTCAAGATAAGTTTCTACTTTATTTAAACAGAGTTTAACAAACTATCGTGTTGAGGTTATTACCTAGTTAAGTGTTAATAATGTTGAACGGTATGGTCTTGTTCAAATGTTGTAGTGAATGAAGAAAAAGATGAGGAATACAGCGTAAGCGCAGGGGAAAGTGATCCTAGCGATAACGTCGATAGTCTTTGCCACTCGAATCGGGTGAGGCGGCTCCTTCTTACGAACCTTGAAGAGATATTGATAAACCAATTAGATGAGTTTACCATCAACGATAGTAATCCAAGTTTTATTATATAGCTGAATAAAAACAACAAAATACATGCATATTAAAAATTATAGTTAGGGTATTAGGTTAAATACTAAAGAGTAAACACTACTAAAGGTTAATACTAATATTAAGTAATACTAGAGGGTCTAGTTATAAATAAACATAAATACTTGAGGATTGAAATATTAACTGAGTTCTAGATCAATATTGTTAACAACAAAACACAAATTATTTATCTATTTGATTTTAAACTATTTATTAATTTAGCTGCTTTTAATGAATTAATATAAATATAAATTTTATTATTAATTACATAATAAAGCTAATAATGCTTGTATTTACTATTTTATAATATTTGTAAATGTACGTAAAAATTGTGTTAGTAAATCACAACATTTTCGAATAAAATGAACATTAAAAAAATAAGTAGTAATTTAGTAATAATAATCTCTGGTTTTAATGTGATGCATGTTCTTATCTTACTTCCCAATAAGGCTATTAGTAAGGTAATAAACATTAGCTAAGGACCCAAGAAACAGATCTTTCATGATGCAATCAAATATTAAATGAGAAAGATATTAATAGTGAGTGTTGTAAGTTTCTCAATGCAGCCTCTTAGTAATGATTTAATTGTTTGTGTGTCTGTGTTTTGGTATCTGTCTGTAATTGTTTGGACTGAACTAAATGACAATATTCACAGAATTGTTTTATTCATCATGCTGGTGTATAATGTGATCATCTGGGAATATATTTAGACACTCCTCGAGTCTAATATAGCTATGGCTGTGCTCACACTTTATAGACACATTTTGTTCATAGGTATATGTGTGCATGCTTTTGGTATAAACACTCAATATTTATTAAAAATTATAGATAAAACTATTATAAATATACTTAAGTTGTTTTAAATATGCTCAAGCTCATTAACGAAGCCGACCAAAGATATGTTGAATAAGTATATTACGTAAAGTCAATAATTTAATTTGGGAAAATCCTAATTAAAAAGTTTGTTTTAAATTCATTTGGTGAAAATTATTTTACAATAAATTTTGTATCTGTTTGGCTATCATATAGTAAGATTTATTAAGCTAAACTATACTAATTTGTCAAATATAAAAATGGGGAAAAAGTAAAATTCTTGAAAATTTGAAATTATATTACAAGATTTAAAACATTGAAAATCTGGAGTAATGAATGAAATATATATTTGTGCCTAAGAAGGATTGTCAAAAGGAGAATGGGAATGGAGAAAGTTACATAATGAAGTGGAGTTTTAACGTATGCCCAATAATAGGCGTATACACACAATGTTAGTGGGGAAACCTGAAAATACAATACTCCTTGATAGGCCAGGATGTCGAGGGGGGAACGTGAACATGTATTTGAAGGGGTTTGGGACTAAGGATAGGAAGTGGATAGAAGCGTCTCATGGTTTAATGACGAACCTATGTTTTGGTGGTTATTAATGTTGCAAGTTTCTTAATGATCAGAGAGTTGGTTAGGAGGGAGTTTTAATCATAAAATATTAAAATGAACAAAGCCCTAATCATGGAGGGGTTTGGAGTTTCAAAGCCCCGCCCCCTCCCAAAAAAAATTATAAACAAAATATATATGGCTTTATTTATGGTTCAAACAATATCAAAATTATGGTACAAGTACAAATTAGAGGGCTGTGTTACCATAATAGTACTTCAGAGAGCTTCTATGGGTGTTTACTGTTTAGAATATTTCTTAGCCTCCAGCAGCTAGGGGATTATGTTGCCATGAAACACACTTCAAATAACTTCTAGAACTGTTTAGAAATTAGAATTTTTTCTAGTCTCCGGTAATTGGGAGGGGGGGGAGGTTCCCACCAAACTCCCCTTGAAATCGATGGCTGGCTACGGCCTTAAAAATTCTAGAACTGTTTAGAAATTAGAATTTTTTCTAGTCTCCGGTAATTGGGAGGGGGGGGGAGGTTCCCACCAAACTCCCCTTGAAATCGATGGCTGGCTACGGCCTTAAAAATAAGATTACCACACCTTGGAAAATCATAGGCATTTAATTAGTTAAACAAATTTATTGGTTTTCGATCATCAATGCAAAATATATTCTAAATTTAATATTAATAAATGGTTTTTATTTGTCAAGTATCAGTGGCCATTCGGGTTACAGGTTTCACGAATATGTACAATTTATACCTTTATTTTAGGGTTGAGGAAGGTTTCATTTTGAATAAACGTACTCCCATATGTGTATAGGGGTAGTTTAAAATCAATAAGGAAAAGAACAAATATTCCTTGTACACCCAAATGAGATTCCAGCCCCAATATCTCTAACATAAGAATTCAGTTCATTGCAAAAGTGACGTCCTATACCATTTGACCAACAATACGGTTTAAGGTAGATATTAACTGAGTCTCAACCATAGTATTCTCGTAAATACTTTAGGATAGACAGAATGTTTTAACACCTCTGAAATAATTTTATGTAAACCTGCTGTAGTCTCAAATATTGTCTTCATAGGGTTTAAAAACACGTCATAAGAATAGTTTGTAGATTCATCAGCTACATTCTTATACTTGTATTATAAAATTAATTTTATTTAAATAGTAGAAGTAATTTTAAAATTGGATAAGAGAGTTCCCCAACAGAAATTTTCTGTTTCATTATTGTATTTTTAGAGTTTGAAATTTACGGAACAAGCGGTTTTATTATTTTAATTTCTAGAAACATTTAGGATAGAGAAAGAATCATGATCTTCAAAAAAATTTCATTCGAGCTTTTGATATATTTGGACATTTCATGACCTCTCAGCTAATAAATGTGGTTTTCACAATACCGTTTATACGTGGTTTGGTGTGTCTATCCATCGATATAGTTCCGAAACGCTTTTAACGATTAAACTTATGGATGGAGACAATTTTAATATTGAAGTATGGAAAAAGAAGTGTTGAACAAATTACTGAACTAATACACACTGGATTCACAGAAAACGCGTTAAAATAAAAAATCTCAAAATAGAAGACCAGAAATAAGGGTGGCTAATAAATTTAAACTTTAATAATACAAACTTTGCTAAACATTTGTTAAACTTACACTTAGTAAGGTATAAAATTGTAATTTCAGATAGGAGACTAAAAAATCCCAAGAAATATATGAATAGCAAAACCAAAGATTTATGTAAAGGTTCGGTAGCAAATTAGAATATCATAAAAAGATAATAATTTAGTACAACACTAGTGTCTATCTAGTGGTGACTAAAATAAAAAAAATGATATTTGCTAAAATAGCTTTCCTCCCTTGTATTTCAACATTTTTTTTGACATTGGTCATTATTTCATTGAGATATTTAGTGAAATGTGGAACACTAAAAGAATGAACTTGGCCGTTTCAACCAGTAGGCCTAATTTAAAATACGGTAGCTCATAAACGTTTTTTCGCAGTGCATCCTTATTTCACAATTTATGGTAAAATTTTGTGACCAAGGGTTTCTGAATAAATCACACCTTAAGGACCTTTTAAAATAAATCAACCAGATGCTCTTTTCTAAAAGGGCAATGTGTATTAAATTTGACCGGTAAAGCCTATTGCAGTTTATTACGTTTCATAACTCATGAGCATATCAATTTAAATTATTCTTATTTATAATTATTGTTTATTGAAAACACCGCTGCTAACTTGTATTTATGGTTTTCTAACCTCACCTCATTCCACAATGTTATACCAATAATTGCAGACACGTTCAAAGAAAGAACAAGACCCGCCAGATTGAGGGTTAAATAAAGCTTGTGCTAAGTTAAATAATCATTACGTGCAGTGAAATAATATGGTGTGCGGCCTAAGTTTGCGAATAGAGTAGTAAAAGGATGGTAAGGAGCGAATAAGATTAAAATAAAGATAAATAATGCAGACCTAATATGAAGGAAATAAGAATCTGATCTGGAAGTGGATAAAGAGAACAAAACAAGGTGTGCAAGTAAATATATATAGCGTTCAGAATGAATGTCATGAGATGATCTGGGATGGAAACAGCAAATGAATGGCGAGAGCGTAGAGAATTTAAAAAAAAGCGAAAACAATATGTTCATTGAAATAATTAACGAGGCTGAGGTGTTAAAAGCTCTGAAAGTGGAATGAAAAAGCTGCAGTTGAAGGTGGTATTATAAGTGAAATACTTAAATGTTGGGGAATAATAGTACTTGCCAGATTGTGTGAGTTGCTCAGTGTGTATACTGGGATTTCGAATGTTCCTAATGGATTTATACAAAGGCAAAGGCAGTAAGAGTGAATGTAAGAATTATAGGGCAATTAGTTTGTTGAGTAGTCCAGGCACAGTTTTTGGGAAAGTCTTAATTGAAAGGATTCGTGTGAAAAAGCCGCGGGAAATATTTGGAGTGTGCAATGAAATGTTATGTCCTGGAGCAGGTATTTGCATTACAACAAGTGATTGAGAAATGTATGGCAGTTATAAAGAATACACATAGTGCATTTGTGTATCAGGATAAGGCGTACAATCGGGTTAGTATAAGTAGGTTATTAAATGTACTAATAAAGTATAGTGTGGATGAATGGCTAATAAGTTAATTAATGGCGGTGTGTGATGAAAGTGATGTGTGCGTTAGCATATATGATCAATGGTTTCATATTTGAGAGGTTGTTAGACAAGGTTGTGTTGTCTTCATAGTTTAATCTAGTCATGGATAAGTTTATAAGGGATGATTGTGAGGATTCGGATTGTGTGCAACTAAGCAATGTGAATATTAGAGTGGTGTTATATGCAGATGGTGCTGAGAATGAAAGTTACTAGCAGGATGTATTTAATCATTTGAATGTGGCAACAGACTGAGCTGAGTGGATCGTCGTGTAAATGTCACTATGATTAAGGTGATAGTTTTTTGATAGCAATGGACCAGGGAATAATCAACATGTTCGTTCAAATGGAGAACTGTTGAACAAGATAATTATTTTTGTATCTGACCACAATATTTTGTAAAAATGAAAGGAAGGATAATTTCTATAGGGTGGAAAGAGAAAAAATCTAATTTATCAAAACAGTCTCTAGAGATTTTAATTTAATTTCATTAATAAGCATTGATCAATACTTCAAACAAAATAGCTACATTTTGAAAAACATGATGATTTGTAATAATGAAGCAATATTAATTTATATTTATAGAATTCAATATAAAAATATTTAGTATAATTAAGTATAAATAAGAAAGAATTTTTGTGAAATGACAAGCTTTTACTATAGTAAATCTATATAGATTAATTAAAATAAAATAAATTAAATTATTGAGTAATACACAAACGATTTTTGATATCAGAACATTATTAAAATAACACATTAAAAATGCGAGTGAAATTCACATGCATGATTAACAAGCAAAAATAACGAAAAAACATAAACACCTTAACTTAATTAAACTATATAGATAATTAGTAACAAGTGACTAGAGGACTAATGTTTTGCTGAAATATAATTGAAAAGAAATAATTTCACTTTTTTTTCTCATTTATACTTAATTATACTAAATATTTTTATATTGATTTATATAAATATAAAAAAATATAAAAAATAGCTACTGCAATTTTTTTTTGTCAAAATGACTTCAATGGTTCTGGTATGATGCGTAAATTATAATTTTTTTTATCATATCTCCGTAACGCTTTGAGATATGAAATTATCTATTATTACAAATATAAAGGCATATTTATAATAAAAACCTTTTATCTGAAATATATTTTTAAAAAAAACTAATAATTTTCAAGCTAAGCACAAATATATATCTTTTTTTTAAAAACGTTTTGAACAATAAAGTTAAAGTAATGCGACCGTAAAAAATCCAGCCCGAGATGTTGATGGATGTCGACGTCTCATGACCTCCAGACCCTAAAAAGTGTGTTTGAAATGCTGCCTGTTTGTGTGTTTGTCTAACCTTAACATTATGAATTGTTTACTAAAGGTCAAAAAGAGAAAAAATCGATTATTTTAAAATCAGCTACAACGATTTTGGTTAAAATTAATATCTGGGTGTTGATTAAGATTATAAACAAAATATCAATTTTCCTTTTCCCATGAAAATGAATTTCAGGGTAATCTATAGAAGCGCAAATTTCCGTATATGCGGAATTATTTGAGATACTAAATAAATTGTAATTGAAAAATAAAAGTACCACTAAAAATAAAAAAATAAACTTATTTGAAATATGGCTTTATAAAACCAATAGTTTCTGGTATATTGGCAAATATATTGATACAATTTTGTGAGCGTTAGTAATATAGAGATACTATTTAATTTTTAACGTAATATTTCTCTAGTGCCATAGAGTAAGTAAATAAGTAAGTCTCTCAAAATGTTGATGATCTCTTTGCGGAAATATTTGCACAGAAATAATTTTAGACTCAATAGTAAATATTAACCACTTTTATTGGTATAAATTTATAAATAAGGAATTTAATATCAATGCGATAACCATAAAATGTGCAACCTCTAATAAAATGTCGAAAACTTTAACAGGAAGTCGAAATTATAGTACGATTTGTTGACGCTTGTGGACCCAATATCATTTTTTTGGTCAAAATATACTATTGAGGATTTTAATACTTTGAAAATAATATTATAAAACTTAAAACTGGGAATATAAAAAGTCATACGTAATGAAACCCTTTTATTGTTTGGATGATGTTCATGAAGCCCTGTCTAGCCACTTAGTCACTTGCAGTCACAGGTTTCTATTATGTTACAATCTGAGTTGATCTAAATCAAGAACAATGTCTGATACCACTCTTTGGTATCATCTGCAAACAAGCACTATGATATCAACTAACACAATGAAAGTAAGTTGAGTTTAAATGTGGTCCCGCCCGCGTGGAAGCCGAAGAGCAAGACCACGTGACCTGCCCACTAGCGCCACATACGGCGGGCCCAGGCTTGAAGAGCGTGTGGTGACGGTAGAGTGACGTCACACTCTATAGTAAGTATAGCACAACTTTTGCTAAGGTTTGCTTGTGTGTGTTTTTTTGCCACACCCTATATTACGAGCTTTGAGTATATATCTCCATTTTTAAACTATAGAGTGAGAAAGTCCGTGTCGAGAACCGCACCATTTATGTCTCAGAAAACCTAATTTTAGCGTATGTTTAGTTACATTATTATCATCATTAATAAAATCTTTTTGAAGTAATTATAGTGAATTTACATGAAGAAAACTTTGACACATATCAACAATCCTGTAAAACACATAACAATTAATTCAAGTGAATTTAAGGAATGGAATAGGATAGAGCTAGCGCCTATTTGAAGATTGTTTTTAATAGAGCAATAGTTAAATGTCTTTTATTAATAAAGATTCGCAATTTAAAAATTCTAAGCTTTTAATAGGTCAAAATATTAAATATTAATTTAAATTGGTATGAGGAATATTGTTTAATTAATGATTAAATATTTAAGCGAATATTCTAAAGGATAAAAATAAAAGAGGACAAAGATAATAGGATCAAGATGGCAAGACGAGAAGATATTTTATTGCTAAAAAAATATTATTAGTAGATTCCATATATATGTGCTTCATATATACATGTTGATGTATATTAGTAATGTTTTGTAAATTGTAACAAAGATATCTTGTTACAGTTCAGAGTAAGCGTACTACTAACGAATTCACTTGTATTAAAATAGTGCAATATTCAACTTTCAACAAGACACATGTTAAAATCGTTCTCTTGTTCCCCTCAAGAATATAATAATCATCCTTTCCGATTTGAGTTTACGTCATCTTCGTACCTGCTGAGAAGAAACATTCTTGTCCTTGCGACCTTGAAGCGCAGAGCTCACCCGAAGTGTTGGCTGGCCTCGATGTATGACAGATCGTATCTAAAGGTTCACAAGCCCATACAACTATCAGTGGTTGAACCACGCATCACATTTGCTATTTGCTTTAATTCTATCATTTGCAGCAGTCAAGAACTAAGGGATGGTTTACGTTATTTTGGATGTCGATTAATCACCGTTAATTTATTAAACAAAGCTAGATGGTTGCAACCGTTTGTCAGTGATACACAAATAGAATTTAGTCAATTCAATGTTTTGTAAAATCCATTGGTACTACTGCAATAGTAGCATCTGCGTGAAGCTGTCAACTGTATAGTATTTCTAAACATTAAAAACATGTTCAGATTGAAAAATGATCAATTGTTAAATATTATAATGCACTTCATTGTGGTATAGGTCATTACCACACAAATATTAAAAAAGAAAAAAGTGATGCAACTTAATCTATCACCAATAGAAGTTTCTAAAATTTGATTAGATTTCAACTGAAGCTTGATACCTATAGTCTCACTGTAGAGGAATTGATATCTAGAGGTTAGAAGCCCTGTAGTACAAATATAGGCTCTAATTATATTATACATTATTTGAAACTTACAGATGCAATAACATTTTTAAAATATATATTCAAATTTATTTCAATACATTTGAATGTATTTTAGTTTTGTTTGAAGGACTTTTATAAACAATTTTATATTATTAACTTAATATGACGTGAATATGTTTGGAATATATTTTTCTTCTGTAAAAATGTATTATTAATTTTTATAGCATCTTTTGAAAGTTATTTAAAAAATCTTGTCCATATGATTGGTGATACTCTATCTATGTATTTAGCTGGGATAAAAGAAATATCAGATTGGAAAAATATTGAGATTTATACTTATAGGCCTATGTTTATTAAAAAGAATAGTTAAAGAAACTGAATAATTAAAGAATACATTTCTTTTTTAAATACCCTTATTTTTTAATTACATGAAATTGCATTCTAAAAGCAATCTATTAAGACTTAGCACAATCTTTGAAAAATGTTTGCTAACATATTATCACATATATTTTTGGTTCTGAATTCTTAGGAGAGTTTTGTATTTTAAAACTGATAAGAAGATAGAAAAATATCCATAGCAAAATACATTTAATTTCAATGGAAGTCTTTACATTAAATCTTATATAATAATGATATCATATTAGAGCAACAAAATAAAATTACGAAATAAAATTGTTAATAACATATTCTACGTGAATATTAATAGATTGTTTTGAATTATTTTAACATTCTTATAAAAATAAAACTGATTTGTTTTTTTACTATGTACAATATAATCATTTTAAATCTAAGATATTAAAGAAAAACAAAATTTATTAAAGGATTTATTGAAGTTCCAATCATACGTTAAAAGCCTAACCTAATGTATTGGTTCTAAATTGTTTTTTTTTCTCTATAAGCTGATGATAGGTAACACTATTTATAGTTAACGTCAGCCTTGGTCAATGCCATAATCATACATGCCTTTTGTTTCTGTTAATATTAAGCCAATGTTCAAGAAAAAGGTGTGTTGGAATTCTGGTGACATTAAATATTAAGCCCTTACATAGGATGAATGCAAGCAAAGTAGGAGTGATTTAAGTTTACAAGGCACTCGTCTTAATGCTTGTTAGTATTTCCATATAAACAATATACTAAACCAAATTGAATGAATATTTCATTCATTTTAAATGAAAAAAGCTTTAGAGATACAATTAAATAAAATGTTAATTTGAAAGCTAAAAAATTAATAACCTGAATGTTAACATTTATGAAATAGCCTGAAGCGAACCCAATATTATCCAAAGAAGAAAATCACTTTTATATTAGTTAAATTAAAAGCTATAATGTGTGTTGCTTATCACTGGCAAGCCATTGCAACCGAATAAAGCAGCAACAGATAAATTAAATATTTATGAAAACTATTTTCTGATTCTTGACTGACACATCAGTGAATTTAAATGCAATTCTAATTTTGTTTATCGAAAGAGCCATTTGGTAACAATACACCTATAATTCACTTCATTTTTAAAGTCATTAATGGATTTGTTATATTCAAATTATAAAGTTGATGATATTAAATTTTTGTTAAAATTTTATATTTTAATACAAATATGAGAAACTATATACATATTTTGAGAAAACATTATTTGTACGAATACATTTTAACACAAGCAGGAATGTTCCGAATAAAATATATTGATAGTAAAATGTAAAAAAATACACTATACAAAAATATTTAGTAACTAAGATTAGATTCACTACGAATAAAATTTATATACAATTTTAACTACCAAAAAACTGATAAGACAAAACAATAATTGAAGAATATAGGCTACATATTTATACAAAATACAAGATTTATATTATTTTGTATTAAAACTATTGTTTGTTATTTAAAAAAAATCAAAGTCTAAAAATATTGTCATCATGCAAATCGTATTAGTTATATTATAGTCCAAGTGAATTAAATGCATATTGTTACTTAAGGGCAGAATGTGACCTCAACAATAGTTCTATGGGCTTCTGAACCTCCAGAGAAACTCTTTCCTACAGTAAGCTCAGTCAAAACAACGAGTAAGCCCCCCCATTTTATAAATATTCCCTTAAAACACTAAAATGTAATATTTATGTTAACTTCTATTAGGAAAGATTTTGTTCAACATTTTCGAAACATTTTAATGTTAATGTTCATAAAGTTTTTAATCTCTTATTCGAGTAAATCTATAATAAGCTTAATAATGGTATGTTTTATTTGATCCAAAGATCATGAATATTAAGAAAACTATATATTCAAATATTAACTTAGTTGTTCATGTGTAAATTAAGCTAGTTGTTAGTACTAATAAATACACTGATAGTACAACAATATATCTCGACCATTACAGAAACTGAGTAGTGGTTGATATGAGTGGTTAAATTTATATACTTATCCATTAAATATGAGATTTTATTTAATTTATAAACCATCAAAATATAATTTATTATTGAGGAGAATCCACAATATGAAAATTTCCAGAAAGAAAAGCTGAAAACTAATCCTAATGGCGACCTAGCAGCAACAATGGTAGCTCATATATTTCCTAGAGATAAATCTGTTCTTTACTTACCTCTGTCGCACAGCCATTGTTAGCAGAATGCGTGCAGGGATTGGGCCCACAATTTGTGCACGTCACAATCTCATTCGGCCCTGCTGTGTCGCGTTTGTTTTTGTCCCCCTGAAAACAAAACATACAAATCATTGTTGACAACATATCATAGAACATCAACAACAATTGTTTGATTAGGCTCCTTTGGAGAAAATAAATGTTTGTTAAATACATTTTTTGTATTTTTTTATAGATATACTTCAAAATATCTAAACTTTAGTTTCAAGGTATTAAGTGTGGCTTTATATTTCGATATTAATCTTAGTTTTATTTAACAAATTTTATAATTAGTTTGTAGTGATACGTAAATTAAAATAGTCTATATAACACACCACACTTTCCACAGCCAAGATATACCAGATCCACAGCCTCAAGGTTAAAATGGCTGTGCTGTGCTAGAGAGCCTGAGGCCTTAGCAGCCTTCCTTTGAAGCCCACATTCAATGTACATTTTATTATATGCTACCTTTTCACGGTCAAAATATCTCAACCATTAAAATAAATCATTGGGCACGTACGACTTAATATTAAAGAAAAACAAGAAGACGGGATTTTGTTAAACAGGCGAGTAATGACTAATATGGGTTGACATTTGCCAAGTTCCTTGATTAAATCTACCAAAAATAAAATATATACATTTTTATTACACTAACTAAATTATTATTTTAAATTATTTTGCCTTCTAGTGCAATTTAAAGAAAGGCTCATTTAAACATGGTTGCACTTCAAAGAAGACACACATATCATTCGGCCAGCTTCCAGAAAGCTAAGTTCAGGTAGCAGCCCATCCAAAAAATCACAAAATACCACCTCACAAAGAGGTTACGCAGACTGTCAGACTGTCCATCACGATTACAAATGTCCCTTTATGGCGAATTTGTTAAAAAAGAGTTGTTTTACAAAGGTACATTTGGAAGTGGTTTTGTGACTGAGCATTGGCACTAGTGAGTCCCAGTAGTGATGGACTCAACCTGGCTCAAAGAGCGTTGCCACCCTCTCGTAAGGCTGAGGATCTGGAGTAGCCTTGTCTGTCAAAGGGATTGTTCACAGTAATTCGTAAAATAGTCACACATAAAATAATTTTAAATACTCAAATCCACAATGTATTACATGTTAAAATAGTCGAAACATCATGCAAAGTTAGGAATATCAAATAAAACTTTGGCTCAATAAATAAATGACTTAAAAATAATGTTAATAATTTGCTAACTAAATTTTAAGGGCATTCCTCATGCTTTGGATTTAAATTTATTGTATATTAATGAACTTTCTAACTAATAATACAATGTAATATACAAAATAAAGCTTGTAATGAAATATAAGTTTAACTAAAGGGTATTTGAAAATTAGTTACAAACTGTATCCCTGGGGTAGAAAATATTTTAATAATATCAATGATTAGAACCACATCTTACTACCCGATCGGACTATACTCTGACCCATATAATATATGTTTATGAATAAAAATATCGTACATTGTGTGTATAGTTGTATACAAATAATATCTTGTCTATATGTCATAATTTAAAAATTAATGTAAGTATAGTTAGAATTATAAAAATCTACTTTGCATGCACTGGCACATTACCTTTTTAATTTAATAATAAAATTAATCTTGGATATAATAATCATAGCACTGAATTTTAAAATATGTTAGACCAAGTAAAATTAATTTTAATTAAATTAAATTGGTGATTATTTATATTTTGCTTGCAAAGTATAGCATTTTCTTTGTGAACTCGATATTATAGATTGAAAATTATCTATGTACACAATTTAGTACGTATTTTAAAAAGTATAGTAAGTTATACCTAGTCACAAGTTTGAAAAATCTTTAATAAATTAAATCCAAAATAGTGCATTTAAGCCAAACACATTATGTTCAAGAATACATATTTTATTTGCATAATTTAATTAATATAGATGTATAAAATATCACTCAATCCAACCAAATTCATTTTGTAGCAAGCTAGCTATCTTTTATAAAATAAAACACTTTATTTTAAAGAATGTACAGAATAACACTACTACTGTGAGGCAATTTTGAAAATAATCCTGACAAGCTAAAACGTAAAGTTATGAAAAAAATTAATATAAAACAACGAAGGAAATGTCCTAATGAAATAATGGATGAACATGAGTCATCCAATTTAGGTAGAATAACCTATTTTCGTATGTTTAGTTTAAAAAAAACCACATTAACTCAAAAAGAGTTTGACTGTCATCCAACGCAAAATGTAACATAATATTTGTGAAGGGAATGTTAGTATTCCAAAGTAATAATGCGTGATAATAATATAATTAAAAAACAAGTTGCCAAGTCAGAAATTGTGGCTAAGACCATATGGCAACCAGAAATCAAATGTTAAAATAAATGTTTATTAGTTTGTGGATATATTATTAATACCTATTATTAATTTATATTTTATCAGAATATGTGCGTTTTTAAGAAAATCTTATTTCTCTATATTTATAAGAAAAATAACAATAGCTTACAAACATAGTGTATATATTTCGTCCAACTTAATTGACTAAGTATGTAATCTAATATTAGGCTATATATAGTTGAAAATTTACTTTTGTAGATTTATTACTGATTTTTACCTCATCCACACTTAAATAAATGTAATATTATCTTCAGCATGGCAATAAAATGTAGCCCTAGTATGTCGACTATTAAAAGGAATAACACAAACACCAGGCTTTCCGTAATTATAATTTTGCTACACTATTCGAAAAATATTGTATCTTCATGATTCCCAGTCACAATTTTGTGTGCACGCCTGCCATCAATCAAACAAGCTACCCTACACGTTGTGTATTTACCATCCTCAAAATGTTTCGCGATGAATACAAGACATGGAATTCTTCATTATGTAGCTTTCTCCATCTTCCTGATTGTCCATAACTCATAGGCACACATACAATATCTCAGAACTTTCTCTTAGAAAATCTCAATTTATTCTCTTTGTATTCTTTTCATTTGTCTTGTAAGGTATGCCTACCTTGCATTTTCCAGTATTGGTAACAAGATAGGACCATAGTATTAGGATCTGTCTAGTTAAGGCTGCTTCCTTTGAGTCTGAACGGTTAGTACAGTGCACTGCATCCATGGAGAACAATATGGCTTTGTGTATATAGAGTATAACATTTCAAAAATAAAGATTTAATTACAATTTTGCTGTGCATTTTAATAATATATTAGTCATAGACAACGAATTTTAAACCTTCCCTATAGAAAATATAATGTTCCTTTATTATGCTACCTTATCTAAAATATAGATAAATAAATGGATTTATTATTGTTTACATATATATAATATAAATGTACAAATGCATATTTAATATACATTATATAATATTTATAAAGATATATATATATAATAGCTATATATATAAAATATCTATATTTTATAAATATATATTTAATGTTTATCTATATATATATATATATATATTCAAATATATCTATGAATAAATACAAATAAATATACAAATATATTTATTTATAGATATATAATAAATATATTTGTATATAAATTCTTTATAATACGTGTATATTTATAGGTAAACTAGCTTTTATCCGTCGCGGCTTCGCTCAAAATAATTGATAAAATCATTTTATTTTTAACTAAACTGTTTTGGTCATAAATCAACATTTATTTGTTTCAAATATCTATGCGTTTTTCTCAGTTCTAGCTGTAAACAATTTTACGGTATTTTAATTTTCACTTTGAAATATTTCGTAATAAAAGAAATATATATTATTTAAGTTATAAATTATAATTTTTTAAAATGTTTACCTTCATAACTAGTAATATAAATAAATAAATGAAATAATATTTATTTGGCCCTACATAGCTAAAATCACATCATATTTATTATTTATTAGTATGAAACTACATCACACTAATTACTATTTACTTTAATTACAAAATATTAAATCACAAATTCTAAATAACATCATTTCAATCACATTATAATCATATCATTATTATTATTTAAAATCTAAGGTTGGGAATAGTCCTATATGTTATTCCAGGACATACTCTACCTACCTACCAAGTTTCATTAGAATCCGTTCAGCAGTTTTGGCGTGATTGAATAACAAACATCCAAACACACAAACTTTCGCATTTATAATATTAGTAAGATTATATAAAAACTTATATTACTAAATATTTATAACTATATAATTTATAAATAAATTATATAAATATATAAAATTTTATATATAAACATATATTTTTACATAATACAACTTGGTATATAATATGTATATTTATGTATATATATTTAAATGTATTTATATGTATGTATATTGTTTACGACATGAAGATATTTATATTTTTATAATATATCTATTATATTTTTATAATATATATAAATATTTGTATTTTTATAATATATATAATTATTAATATTTTTATAATATGTATAAATATTTATATTAATATTTTATATATGTATATATATTTGTATTAGTATTTAGTTATAGGCTACATATACATACATAGTTATATATATTTATTTGTACATCATATTATATATTTGTACATATATGCATATATAAATATAAATATATATTTATATACATATATATAATTAATTAATTAATTAATTAATTAATTTTTAAATGTAACCATTAATTATTAAAACAAATAGTTCTAAGTTGAAAGATCTAAATTCTATCAGACCGAATAAATAAAGATATGTAAACAAATTTTGATTTAAATTCACCCTGCATTTCTAAATTTATATAAATGTTATTAATATAGACTTTTTCATCGCTTTGATATATAATTGCAGAATATTAACGATTAATTGCTATATAAATTTATTCCTTTGAAAATGTTAAATTATTGAAGAATATGATTTTCAACAATATGCTAGGTAACTGCAGAATACTAACGATTAATTGATCTATAAAATTATTCCTTTGAAAATGTTAAATGGTTAAGGAATATGATTTTTATTGAAAACTTGTGTTTAATAGCACAGTGCGGATTCATAAACATGTTGAAACCAACCCATACGACCTACTGTCTACTGTCTCTTACTGAGACCTCTGGTTAAACCCAAGAACTTTTTTTTCCAGATTTCAACAAATAAATTTTGTTTGTGTACCATGACATAATTTATACACAATACATGAGTATGGGTATGAGTGAAATCCTAAATCATATTTGAGTTGATACTTATATATACAGTAAAAGCGTATTCCATTATCGTTTTCGTTATCCAGTTACATTGTGGATAAATTTGTATATATTTTTAAATGTGGTCAAAGGATCAAGTATTATTTTTTATCTTTTATTCTGAATAGTAGAAAATATCACCTAACAAATGTAGCAATTATATTGTTGATACTCTAATCAGTGTTCAGTGTTTGTTGATACATTTTCAAGATCTATGTTCTGTTACTCATTTAGATTCTTCCAGTAATACTTATGTGTTATAAACTAGTTTATAATATATGTACAAAAATATCAATGAAGCAAAAATATTGACTACATACATAATTTTACATTTATTAAAGTATTAAAATAAAATAAATGAAGACATCATAACTAAATAAAGGAGAGAGAAATAAACAAAAATACACTTGAAGGCACACACACACACACACACACACACACACACACATTGGCACTTTATTATAATACACACAACCCATTTAAACATTATGTAGATAGCAAATTATTTAAATGAATATAATGTTAATATTAACTAATTTAATAACTACATAGATTAAATACTTTTTTACTGAACAACAATCATAATAGTTTTACTTGACAAACAATCTTACTGTATCCCTACATTTCCTCTCACATCGACGATCGAGACTCTGCTCACAGACCCTGAGCAAGATTATGCTGAAAGGATGTTATAGTGACAGAAGTTCTAAAATTTGGTTCAAGAGCATTCCAGGAACGAGCTCCAGCATCAGTAAAATAGAGAGAGAGTAGAAGTTAGATTGGTGAAGAGGGAGAGAGGGAGGGTGTGTGGGTGTCACATGAGCAGGTACCGACATTATGATGAGCATGAAGAGGGACAAGACGTCAGGAGAGGTATCGAAGAGCTCCTTTTGGCAGTTTTTGACGTGAATACGTCTTTAAATTTGCTACCATACGGGGGCAATCCAAAAAACATAATGATAACAAAATCGGGGGATACAGTTTGGCGTTGTAGTTTCGAATCTATCCTCAACATCCAAAATTAAATTATACCACTGGATAGCTAAAGGATCAAAGAATGCATTACGATACGCAAGAACAGTGACGCATCGCGCGCGGTGGAGGGGGAAGCGCCACCATTTTGAGGTTATTTTGCAGCGTATCGAGATTTGCAATTAGTATAACTAATAACTATAATTAATAAAGTTATATTGTAACAAAATAATTATTTGTTTCCTTGTGTTTATCCTAAATACATAAAAAAAATATTTTATTAAAAAAATAACCCGTTACATAAACGTATTCACGTACAACACATGGCCGTGTCCATGACACAGCCCCACCCGATTTGTTTCAAAACGTTTTGTAATGTACTAGCGAGTCGAACGTTTCATTTAAAACCATATCTCAGTATTCAACGCGAGGAAGAATTAAAGTTTGAGCAAGTGTACTCAAGAGAAGCGTGTAGAAATTTCTTAAGTCGCTTTAATAAATGCAAGTACATAAATACCTTTCCAATATTAATCCCTTGATTAGGCCCTGTAAGAGTAGCATTAATATATATGCCCAGATTTTTGAGCACAGGCACTAAAGGAATTGTAATTTTATTCAATATAATATTATGGAGATTACAAAAGTGTATAGTACACTTAGGTTTATTTCAGTCTCTAATAGTGAATTGAAATTTACCAGGGTTAGTAATCAAGTGATTATAAGTTGACAATGTGTGCATGCACTGTACTCTTATCTGAAATTAGTAAGGCAAAAAGTAATTATTTAATAGTTGCGCAAAATAAGAGCAATATAATATGGGAAAATCATCTGCGTACAGATGATGTCTAACTACCTGCAGAACAGTCGGTAGGTCCTTAATAAACATGGAAAACTCCAATAGCTGACCTCTGTTGTACTCCCACATCCTTTCTACGCCAACCAGAAGTATTGTTTAGTGTGAATATACCTACTGAGCCAGCTGTGCTCTATTTTGTTGGTAGTTAATTATACTTATTAGCAGTAGGTGGCAGCACCACATTGACCCTTCTCTCTTACTGGCTCTGGGCTCGCCTAGACCCGCGCTTTGGTTTGTATTCAAGCGTCTCTATGTCTTGAGGTACAAAGCCCTGAAACTCTCTCGTGTGAAATAGTTATTGTATTTAAGTGCTCAAGACTCAGGATTGGGGCGCCCCATATATCTCTTCACTTCAGGTACTCTGTCAAAAGGTGGGCTCATAGTAAATTAATTGTTTGTGTTGTAATTAAAGCGTGTGCCAAATTCTCGCCTGTTAACACCGTACAGAACAAATATTATTATTATTTATCACCGCGTCTTACTACCCGTTCGGGATATACTCTTTAAGTAGCCTACTAATTAAGCTAATGGATTAGGAATTGGGATGGTTGAATATAGAGGAAGTGAACCCTAATTTGCGTGTAGGAAGAGTGAAAAATCATTTAGGAAAAACCATCCCCAGTTCACCCGACTGAGATTCGAACCTTGACCTCCCCGTCCTCGGCAGTCGGGCTCAACACGCCACCGAGGTGGATAACCAGAAGTAGATTTACCAATTGCAATACATGTATTCTAAGGCTTTGGATAGAGTTGGAAGGATACTTATCTGTCTATAGTCCTTTACTGCATTGCACAAGAGGAAGCAACACTCGCAAAGAGCCTTTGAAACAAACATACTTTTCCAAGCAGTAAGAAAAAGTCCTGTTCATAGAGAGTGATTAAAATTATTCATGATCGTTTCAAGGACATGGTGAATTATCGCTAGAAAAAGGCTGATCAAAATTTTGTCCACACCCTCTACTAATGATTTTATTCTTTTGATTGCATTAAATACCTCAGACGGCGTTATAAGCTTTAAAAAAATTGATTGGATCATTTGGGCTTAGATGAAATAATATTTACAGTGTGTCTTTTAATCTTATTGTCATCTAAAATCAGGACTTCCACAAAGTGTTCATTTATTCTTCTGGGGTATGTTTCAAGGTTGGCTCAGTAGTCGAGCTACGATTGACCCCCAAAGAGACGTAAGTCTCTCCACAATATATGAGGTGAGGGTGTCTGAAATAATAGTGCATGTGAGTAATTAACCATATATTTCTAATTTACCTATGTTGCTCAAAATATTCTCCAGTGGTGTCAAGCTAACTCCGGATTACTTGTTTGAAACGTCTAAACGTGATATCATGACAATACATTTATCATTAATTGGTAGAGAAATACAATGAGATGTTGGTTGAATCACACACTTATTCATTAGAGGGACATGTCTGTCAAAGTTACTGGCAACCATTTTATTTCAGAAAGTCCCTTTATCTTTGATGTAATTTTTAGTCTTTATATTCTGCTAGAAAAGTGAAGCAGAATCCTTCAACATAAGATACATATTTATATTTTTAAGAACCCTCCATATACTTTTTTTTGTTGGAATTTAGGAATATTTAAAGAATAGGATATGGAAATTAAGTCATGATTTGAAAGTCCTGGTGGAGCCATTTAACCATATTTCAACACTTTGTCAGCATTTTAAATGATTTAATTCAAGCCATATATGGCAGTTTGAAGTATTGTGAGTTTTTATCGTCAGGGAGTTTCTTAGTTTTCTTTGTAAGTACCAGAAATAGAATAAATTACATTTCCTACCTCTTTGTGGTCAAAGCTACTACTTACTACATCGTAAGAGTAATATTATCAAACAAAAGGCTGGTGTGGTGTTAGCACTTCAAGAGAACCCAGTTCTGAGCTCACTTGGGGGGAGGTAAGATCTCAGGTAATGGTCGGGTGATTTCACAACTGCCCAAGTAGACGAAACCAATATTTTGGTGCTTGGAAATTGGAAATGAGGTATATCAAATACTTTTTTACTATGAGTTTTATGACAGGCAATAAGTTGTAGACCAAGGTCTCCCCAAATTTGTATTTCTGACTTGCTTGGCCTCTTTATTGGCGCATTGTGCATAGTGAGCAAATCTAAGACAAGATTGTCTAGAATCTGACACAAGGGATGACAGACAGCTTCTTTAATTGATGTCCTGTTGGACTGCACTAGTCACATACACAGAGGGTCATCGTCACTAGTGACATTAGTTTATTTAGCGTTTGTAAGAGATCTATGAACCAGCAAACTTAAATAGGATACACAATAATCTGGAACAAGCTAACAATTCTATACAATAAAAAATAAAAACATTGTCATTTAACTAGTTGAGATGGGGAAAGGAAGCTTATCTTGATGATAAATATATAGTAATTTTTAAAACTATCAACATGAAACAAACATATTTAAGAAAAACGCAAAATAAAATAAAGCTAGACAAATTAAGGAACACACGAACAAAATAACAACCAACTTTAAACCAAAAAGGAATTAACCAACATTTTTCAAAAAATATCCTAAGTGAAGTCAGATAATATTATTGATTGCAAAGTTAAAATATCAGTTTTTGAAAAGATGTGTAAAGGGAATGTAGTACCAGTATCCCCATAAAGCGGTCAAACTGCGCTCCTTGTATAAATATATCAAGTGTGGTCTTACCAAAATGAAAATTCGTATTTTTTGAAAAAAAAAAAAAAAA
>CABFOW010004127.1:0-19501 GCA_902141385.1 Timema californicum | reverse complement strand
TTTTTTGTGGGAAAAAAAAAAAAAAAAGAAATTGTTTTCCTAAAAATTTCATTTTTTTAAAGGGGTGTGGGGGTTTTTGGGGGGGGGGGGGGGTATCTCACGGACGTGTTGATTGGTAGTAATGGAATAGGTGCAGGGGGAGGTGGGTGAGATTAGTATTTTCCGAGACAGGCAAAAAGCAGAATTTCTGTATGTATGCCCTGGTCGGACTCAGACAGACAGACAATATGAAATGTGCTATTAGTCATGATCAAATTATACTGCCAAACCAGCTCAGAAATCTACGAACAAAGCCCATACATCGATTAAATGGTAAGCAGGGATACACGCGCACACGCACATATACACACATTACATTAACAAGTAAAAACACCAAATCACATACAATCCAAGAAAAGCAAAAACATACCTCAAATTTGACAAATAACATCTTCTTAACATAAAATCTTCTTCATTATAGTAGCAAAAATACAAATAGGTAGTGGATGTACGATGTGTAAAAAGCTTCTCAAACTAAGAGCCAGTTTCATAGTCAAATTTAGTATGCCTCAAGTGCGGCGCTACACTAAATACAAGACGACACCTACCTAAACTCGAATGGAATGGGCCGTTCTCGCATAGGAAACTGGTCCATTCCTTTCTGGTTTAGGTAGGTGTCGTCTTGTACTTAGTGTAGCGCCGCACTTGAGGCGTACCATATTTGACTATGAAACTGGCCCTAATACATGATATTTTCGAGCTCACTTTGTGAGTCAATGTAAAAACGACGCCCAGTGTCTCTCAGTATAACAACTGCTCTATCCTGTGACCAGCACTGATGCAGACCAAACGTATCCCTTGCGGCTTTCACCAGGCGTTGTCGTTCAAATGAAAGTGGCTCAGTGATGAGGAGTGCAGCAAGAAATATTGAGGAACGTGCCTGATAACTGACACATTTGACAATAATTGGTCACCATTCCAGACCCGTTCAGCTTGGATTTCCCAATGAGATGACACCGATCGATATATCACACATTAACTTCCACATTGATAGTTGGATTGCAGATCTTAGGTCCATCACTAGTGACGTCCTCATCCAGTTTCTTAGCAAAGCCATGGACTATCAGACAACTTCTCCGACTGTATCGCTGGAGGTCATCACAATCGTTTCTTTGAACGACTCAAGATCATCCTGAATAGATTCTTTATCAGAATGAAAATCCATTTTAAATTGTGGTATGTCTTTTATGACTAAACTATCACTGACCCTGGCTCCATTAACTCGTAGCTCGAGAGGAAATGCATAATCATTCACCAGTCACCACACGTTAGCATGGTTTTAACAGTTGGCGACATTGTTTGACAGTTTGCAACAAAACAAGAACAGAGTAAGCTCGAAAATAAAAACTTATAAGAATATTTTAACACATAAAATAACACACACACTAATACCAATTGATTTGTGGTTTACAATTGTATATTAGTAGTTTACAGTGAGAGTTGCTATTTTTGCCTGAGATGCACTTAACCCGTAGATTCTCTGTCAGCCATCTTGTATATTGTGTTTCACAAACTTTGTCTTCATCTATAGATTATGAACGACACGGCGCGGTGCAATGAATGATTGATTAGTAATCAATGTTAGAACAAAATCACGCTGAACCAAATTCTCTTTCCATGAGTCAGTTATCTATTTTAATATGCAATATAATATAATCCTGTTTATAGGAGTAAGTAGTAATACCAGAAACCACGGAATATGTCTTATATTTATAAAATCATTAAATGTTCCAAGAAAAATGATAATAAAAAAGATATGATTTTAGATGTTTTTGTTTGAATATAAGCTTTCTGTTAAATCATATACTTTACGGCTGGCTAGGATTGCTTGGGAAAAAAATCAAGTAACTATTAAGATGGTTTTACATCAGAATCAAATTCACTGCTATTTGGTAGATTATCATATTATATAACTTTAACATGATTAAAGTATTTTATTATATTATATCATATTGGAAACTATAAAAGGACATTTTAATCTGGTTTACAATGGTAAATATGTTTTAAAGCCGTCTTATCTTAAGAGTAGATTATCAAATGCTATTTCAACAACCTCTAGGATACACGATTTATTAATAAGATAACATTAAACGACATAAATATGATTCCTCTTGTATTTGTTTAGCAAGCGAGCCTATTTAGTTTAATTTATAATCTCGACAAAACTATTGTACATTGTCTACTTGGTTGTTAAGGTTTCCTTTAATATATTATATGTACATTACATGTACTATTTTGCATTGCATTCAAATACATTGTTGGCTATCCTAATGTGGACCTATAGATTTAGGGATGATTAATGATCTATAATTGTGTTGATGGAAAATGGGAAACTATTTAGTGTAAGCCAGACATATTAAAGCTTACCAAGGCAATTAAAACACATGGCATGACGTAATCTCATAGATGTTCTCTATTTGTGTATTATAGATTAAAATTACAGATTTCAATCAGCCACAGTTAATGAAGTTTTTGCCAAAAATACAACACATCAACTTGTTTATCACAATAAATATAAATTAAAAGCCAAATTGTTCATATATTTTTACAAATATGAACTTTTTTTTAATTAAGTTATTTAAAAACTGCCATAGAGTTATTTGTGATTTTTAAATATAAAAGCGTATTCCTATTTATCATTTAAGACCTTTGACATAAGCTCAATTAAATCTCAATCTTCAATATAAATTTCAAAATATTTCAATTTTTATTAATTTGTCATATTCAAGATAAAAATAAAATAAAATAGTTTTAGAAAAAATAAAGATATATTATTGTTTATTATGAAAAAAGTACCATGACACCAATTTTGAACCAAAGTTCTTGTGCAATTTTTAAAAAAGTTCAACGTTTAAAAAATGCATTCATTTGTAACTACTATAAAGAAATGCCTTGGGAAGAAAAGCAATACATATAATCATTTATAATATAAAAAACTTTACAGGCACCCATTTTGAACCAAATCAGTAGAGCCATTTTTTAAATACTAAAATAATAATATTTAGCACCGTGTCTTACTACCCGTTCGAGTTATACGCTTTAAGTACTAATTACTCTAATGGATTAGGTAAGGTTGAATTAGAGGAAGTGAACCCGCATTTGCTGTGGAGGGAGAGTGGAAAACCATTTAGGAAAAACCACCCCCAGTTCACCCAACCGAGATTCGAACCTCTATCTCCCCGTCCTTAGCAGTTGAGCTCAACACGACAAACGCGTTAGCCAACTACGCCACCGAGGCGGGTTTTAAATACTAAAATTTATATAATACTAGTCATCAGTTATATACCACTAAACAATTTTTTCCCCAATGAAAAAAAAAGGTTTATTTTAATGTTAAACACTCTACAGTTATTTATTTTAAACAAACACTTCGAAGCCATTATCAAAATATTTCAAATTATTAAAAATCATTAACTAGTAAATTACAATCTAAATAATTTTAACCCAAAAACCAAATATACATTGCTATTTGTAGGATCAAAAACTCCCTAGATTTCATTTCAAATAAAAATCGTTAGAGCTATTTTCAAAAAATCAATCATCAGTAAACTACATTTAATTTAAATACCAGGGTGAAAACATATTTTCTATAACATCTAGATATCACACTTGAACAATTTGTGTCCAACCGTTTCATATCTGTGTCGAGGGACAAACCGACAGACGTGGGTACAAACGTAATTGTAAAATCCACAATTTTTTTGTATCTGACACAAATAAAATGTAAAGAATTATCATTATCACATGGTAGAAAATCTTTACGATCAGAACACTTTCTAAACATATGAGAAAGTAAAAAATAAACCAATAATTAGTTAATGAATTTAAAAATGACATCGAAACACGGGACGCCGACATCTTACTTGTGTAAATGCTTTTAAATCTTTTCTATCTAATTTATTGTTCAGCTTTTCATAGAGACTTTCCAGTACACCTACTTTGCTACACCTCATATTACTTTGTTAATCATTATAAATTCCTATATTGAGCATAATAATGATACATTTCCCCTCTACTTTAGGTATTTAAATAAGGCTTTTGTTATAAATAAACAATATTTTAATACTCCTTCTCTACTACTATTAATCAGTAGGCTTAACTTTCTTTAATTGATTAATAATTTATAATTTCTCGCCAAAACAAAATACAAGGAACCATTTTTGATACATAAGTCTCTCCAATAATATTCTAATTTTAATAAAGAGATTAATATTTTTAGTTTTAACTTAAATACACTGCGATGCTCTAAATAAATGTTACATATTTAGTAGAAGCATTAGTAATTCTGTAGGCCTACCTCGGTTGGCTCTCATATCTATTCATCTAAATATTTATTTTTTTATTCTAAAATATTATACAATAGTAATAAAGTTTATATTAATTTATGCGACTATTTATTCATTTTATATCATCTAATATTATATTAAAGTTTATCATAATGATTTATATTAAATATTTTTATAATAAATATTATAGTTCATTTTAAAGTCTGTCCTGTTTGAGTGCTCACTTTTGAATGTAAATGTTATAAAAACAGATTAAAATTATATAACAAATTTTGTAATTATCGCCATTATAGTTGAGGATAAAGTTAAAACTGACTAATAATGTGTTAGTTTTACTCTACAATTATTTATATATTAAACACCAGTGAAAATATTTCAAATGATTAAAACTCTCAGATTTGATTCTTATACAGTAATACCAAATTAGCTTTAATTATGATTATCCAACAATGATCTGCCACATAATCTACTTCTAAACAACTCAAAGTGTTCCAACTAAGCACTATTTGCCTAAAGCCATGTAAAAACATGATCAAGACCTATAATTTTTAGAATTATTTTCAAATATAAGAAACTAGATTATGTTTTTAATTGGTGTAGCAACTATAAATTAGAACTTTGTATACAATTACCATAACTAGCAACAAATCTAAGCTGCACACAACTATTAATATAGATCAATAAAGAAACTAATTACATCTAAATATGGTTTTTGAAATTTGTTTAGATTATCAACAGCGCCTTGTATCCAAGTATATAAGTGTTTGGGATTAAACATTATGTTAAAGAATAATAATAATAATAAAATAAATAAGACTAAAATGTTGTAAATCTAGAACATAATATCGTCTATGTAAACAATTTAGTGAAATCTATTGTATGACATTGTTTTATGAAAGAACATGTAATACCAATAATGAGACGAGTTCGCTCTGAGATCCCATATTTCTTGTGCACACCTGTTTCAAGAACAAAGCAAGGTATCAATCGATAGAGTCAACAAAAATAAACACAGACAATAGAACACGTCAACAAGATTAGGAAGAGTAAGAAAAATACAACAAAATTACTACAACCACTATTTTTCTAGTAAATATAATTACGTCTGGTAAGTGATTTCAATATTTGTTAAGGTCTAAACTGTAAAAAAATGTAGGTCAGCTAATGTTTAGTTTTGGAGATGTACTTTACACACTCAGAATCTGTAAAACATGACTGTAAAGGGGGACATTTTTTTGTTGGGGGGGACACCTTTAATGTTATGTGCACACATAGGTATTGACAATGCACGTTGACGTTGGAGTGTTGTGTTGTGTACAGGAAAATGTATTGTAACACACAGCAAACTATTACATCATGGAAGTCACTCTTTGTTAGAATAAAATAGTCAATGTTTCACTAAGAATTTGAGCCTTTCATTACCTCCTGGAAAAATTACTGTTTATTCCTACCTGAGTGTTCGGTGCTACTTATTTTGGAAACTGAGTATCATATGAAGTTTATCATTTAACATTTGTGTCTTGTTTTGTTATAAAAATTCGCGTTATGAAAAGGTGTTTAATCAATTGTTATATAGTCTTTTTAGTTATATGTTTATTTTAAATATATTCAACCTCTATTTTTCAACTTTTAGTCATAATGTAATATTAAAATTCTAAATAAGGATAATAATAAAACTATATATATATATGTGTGTTTTTACAATCCAATGAGAATTAAAGTATAAGTATGCTAAAGAGAAAAATGGTCCAGTTTTAATAGTTTTAAGAAATCTCACTTTGAACTTTAGCATTTTCTAAGGTATTAACCTCTCTAATAAAAATTAACTAATTTTACATTCTTAAAATGTTAATTTCGTCCAATTATACAGATTTAAAATAATCAATAACACTATAGAAAATAATTTAATCTATTTGTTTGTTAAGTTAATTATGTCACTTTTTAAGATCATAATTTAAAAGTATGCTTAAATAAACCTTTGTTTATTAAAGGTACTTGCGTTTGTTCAAAAGTAAATTTTTTGCCGAAATAAATTATATTTTCTGCTTCTTTAAAATGAACATTCAGTGTAATTTAAAAAATATTAACATTTTAAAATGTGTTCTTAATAACTTTATGCTCAATATTGATAGTAATATTGAATCATAATGTTGAGTATTATATATTTTTGCATGTGAACATTTCTTGAATATAAATTGTAAGATTTTAAGTAAAAAAATGTTTTAAATCATTGTTTGATGTGATTAAATTAAATAGAACTAATAAATATAGATACCACTAAAAAAATAGGGCAAAACCTTTTATATTCAAAAACGTAACTATAGATATGAGTTTAATCTTGATTTTGGTGTTTTAAAATGTACGGGTAGTGTGATAGATCTGGATAGTGCAGAGATATTAACCGGAGGTTATAAATACTATCCAAATGTAGTGGATAAAGTCAGAAATAGAAAGTAATTGATATCATTTTAGATCTTATGCGGAACATTTCGACACAAGCCAGCAAGATTTGGTAAGGTTGGATATTATTAGTAAAACTAAGCATGTCTCAATGCGGATTCTAGTTTATAACGTTATTCAATTCTGGGACTTGAAATTAAATTGTGACAATACACCAACATTAGAAATACCTCATTACAACGATTTTTTTCCACAAATCAAACCTGGCATAACCCTACCTAAATCAAACTATCGAAATCTATCTGAAACTAACCAAACTGAGACCAAGTTCACGTAACCTAACCTAGCCTAACCTAACCTAGCCTTACCTAACCTAACCTCCTATCCTAACTTAGCTAAGATAATATGAATCCTAGAACTTGACATATCCAGGTGTGGGTAGCTAATATCAATCTTTCCCGAATATATACTGAAAAACCTTATTCAATCCACTACTCACTTAACATTACCTCGAGATAATATTTACATTAACCAAGTTTAGATTTTACCCATAGCATTTATGAATATCTACTAGTCACATATTCTCATAATCTCTTATTATATAATTATTTAATTAACAACCTCATGAATGTGTATTATAAAATAGATTATGTGAGAAATCGTAACAAAAACTAAATGTTTATATATTGATAGTAGTGAGAATGTATTTACATACATTTTAATTTACACTATGGGAGGAAAATAACATAACAAAGCATAACAAAATAGAGTTATGTACATGGCAAGCATGCTTAATACATTCTCAAACCAAAACATGCATGAATGATTATTCTCTCGCCAGAAACTAATCTATAATATTGATGAAGTTGCCAGGAGAAATATAGAATATAGTAACTTCAATACTGTTAGTTATATTCAACTCTAAGTTTTTAACAACCGTATATTAATGTTTTAAATAATGTTGTTTATAGCCCTTAAATCTACCATCTTTCATAGTTTTACCCTAAATTTTCATATCCAGATCAACACTTAACCATTAACTATGACGCCTAAGATAGGATAGTTAATTTATAACTATTGATGGGCTATAGTTTATAGTTTAAAAGCAATCATATATTAAAAATTAACCAAAGGGAAAATGATTAAAAAAAAAAGGTAATGTCTGCTTTAAAATCAAGAAATATGAATACATTCTACAATAAGCATATTGTTTAGGCCTACATAAACACGAACACCCCAACTTAAGTGACGCTGAAATATTTATTGGTTTAACTTCTTGTTCTAGTTTTCCAATACAAAACCAGTATCAATTTAAGTTAGATAAAAATAAAACTTCGTGTTATTTTCTGTAATTAGGTTCTAGTTCTAGTTCCAGTTCCTTTAAATACCCTTGTTTCAAAACATAGACTTTGTTGGACACTTAGTAGTGAAATAAAACGTAACAATACAGTTATGTAAATGAGAGTGTTCATTCCCTTTGAGCGTCATGGTATAAGCTTTCTAAAGGTTTATGCAGTACATAACGGCAAGAACAAGTATAAAAAAGAGTACGTTAAATAGTAAAACGAAATTTTTACTAGGGTGAATGCTGGAAAAATGAATAAATTTTGAATTTTCTTTGTATATAATTATGACTATCTTATTTTCATTAAGGACTGGAAGCTGAGAGTGTTAGATGAAATGTTAAGTAGGATAAATATGAACTTAAATTGAAACAAATGAAATAGTGTTATGTCAGTTGAATGTACTCATGTAATGGTAATTAATGTATGTAGGTCGATGTAAGAGCTTATCTATATGTGTGAGTTCTTAAGGCCTAGAGCTAGTGTCGTCAAATTGTAAGTTATTGTGTTTACTGTGATAAAACTATCAAAATAATCAGCACACAGAGCACAAAGTGGGTAATTTAAGAGATAATGTACATTTTGTAGGGTAATGTTTAAAGGAGTGACAATCTACTTGTTTCCTTAGAGTTGACTACACTGAGATGCCATAATAACTCTGAAGAAGGAGAAACAAAGAGCATCTGGTACCTTCTTAATCCATAATAACTCAGAGGAAGGATAAACAAAGAGCATCTGGTACCTTCTTAATCCATAATAACTCAGAGGAAGGATAAACAAAGAGCATCTGGTACCTTCTTAATCCATAATAACTCAGAGGAAGGAGAAACAAAGAGCATCTGGTACCTTCTTAATCCATAATAACTCAGAGGAAGGAGAAACAAAGAGCATCTGGTACCTTCTTAATCCATAATAACTCAGAGGAAGGATAAACAAAGAGCATCTGGTACCTTCTTAATCCATAATAACTCAGAGGAAGGATAAACAAAGAGCATCTGGTACCTTATTAATCCACATCCATCGGAGGTATTTAACGTGCACTTAATAAGTCGGCTGATTTCAGCACGTGATCATTTTCATGAGCGAGAGTGAAAGGGCTTGCCAATTTGGCTGGGAAAGGTATTTCTACATGCCACAATCGACCAGAGACGGTGGTCTCTGAGGCGAGCAGTTTACCACAAGACCACAGAGGTAACCTGCAGATGTCTACTTCACGGGAGACAGATGCAGGTGCAAAATGGAGTGACCTATAAGCTGTAGTCCAAACAAAATAATATGAGAAGATTGGGCTGAGAAAAACACTCACTCAGCTTTAAATGTGGATGTCCATGCTTCAATCAGTGTGGGAGGACTGTTTATAAATGTGGATGTCCATGCTTCAATCAGTGTGGGAGGACTGTTTATAAATGTGGATGTCCATGTTTCAATCAGTGTGGGAGGACTGTTTATAAATGTGGATGTCCATGCTTCAATCAGTGTGGGAGAACTGCTTATAAATGTGGCTGCAATATTTTTTAAAGTTTAGTGCTAGTCGCGATCCAATTCTAATTTAATCCCGTGTAATATCGTAAGTTTGTAGTTAATAGTTTGTGAAGTCAGAATGGTACAATATTTTACATCAGTATATCTCTATAAATTATATATAAAAGCGAAAGCCCCGACTGACTGACTGACTCACTCACTCGATCGCTCAACATTAATTCTTACACTTTCCACGAAGATAGAAGGCTGAAATTTTTAAGGGTGTTCCTTATAATCTAATTAGGTAAAGTAAATATGTTTCATTCCGATATTTTGTGATTAAGGGGGTGAAATCGGGGGGATACCCAAATCAACAATATTGCTTTATAAACTCTTTTTAAGCGTTTGGATGGTAATAATCCGATAAATTTGTTATACTAATGCCTTTGAAAAAAATAGACATTATTTTAAACCCGTAAATACTTCTAAGGGGTGGAAAAAATGAATACAAACAATTATTTAAAATATATAATTACGTTACGGTAGAAGTCTGTAGTTTATATTTTGCTGAATTTTGTTGTGTTTGTAGTGTCTGTGTGAGTGAGAGGGCCCGGCCCGGGGGAGGCGGGGTACTGGTGGGAAGTGGTTGGGAGGTGGGGGGGGGGAGACCTGTCCAGCCCAGCTCAGATGATGACGCGGCCATTCACCCAGACGTCGTCACTAGGTTCACGTACAAGCCTGTGACTCGTCGTTTACTTCAAGTTCAACGGCATTACTATACAGTTATATACTTGCTTTCTGTTTTAGTTCATGTTTACATTCCAGACACACACACTTCACAATTTGGTTTTATTTGTAAATTCCTACACTTTTGGGGGTCATTACTAATACAATTCAGTTTACTTTCCATCAGCTTTTCCATCTACTTCAATCTACTTTCCATCAACATCAAGTTTTTAATTTAGGATGTTTCAGTACTTTTAAATATACTGTACATAATTTTTGCGAGGATTTAATATATTTTATTTAGTGTACTGGTTACTTTAGCGAAAACCAGGACCATAATTCTCCTGATTAGTAGCTCTCATCTATAACTAATCCACATATGTATATATTTATTTTAATTCAATTCCATAACTCTTTTCTATAAATCATTTGCAGATGTAGATTTATGTTTTGTCTGAAGATAATCAATGGTTGTGTATTTTGATTTGTTTGTGACCCAAGGAAATTTAACGAGTCAATGGCTTATCCCTACAGTTTTATTCATTATATTTGTACAAGATTAATAATCGCATTCTAAGCTTAATTTTGTGTAAGTTCCTAATATATCTTTTTAAAGGTTTTGTACGGTAATTCATCCATCAGAAGTTTTCTTTTTCCATTTTGCTTAATTTTGCAATAGATACAATATAATAATTTAACCCTCAAGCAACCCAATAGTATTAATCAACATGGACAATACAGTTATTAATGAGACTCTACAAATTGGCCAAGTACTTGTTTCTCATCGTGTGGTTGAAATGGCCAGAGATGGAACCTGCATTTTCCATTCACTATCGTACATTTTGTGTGAAAGCACGGAACATGCCCAAAACATCAAAAGGCTAATTGTTTCATGCATTTTGGAAAACTGGGAGAGACTGAAGGTTTGAACTGACGGCGGGAGGGGTGACAACTATCTAACGCCTGCAGTATACAGTAACGAAATGATGAAGCCTTCTATCTATGGTGGTGTTGGCAAACTGATTGTTGCTACTGAAATTTAACCTTACTGCTTTGAAGAGTACTGAAACAGACATAAAATCTACAGTTTCAGACCAGTGAATAGGCAGGTCGGCAAGATTAAGTTCACCGGGAACAACCTCGAAGATGAACATTTTGATGTGTACGTTGCATTAACCACCCCGTCTTGTCAAGATCCTATATTAAAACTAGACCCAGTTGTCATTTAACTCAAATAAATGTCCCAGATTCAGATAGGTAACCTGATCAAACAATCATCATCCCCTACGCCAGACAAGGATCATCATTGGGGGACAGCTCTCGAGAACTCACCAGCCCAAAGCGAAAGCAGTGACACGTCTGACGTCATGGTAAATTTTCTACAACAGCAAGGCCTAAACAGAAGAGAAGCTTGGCAAAATACGCTAAAAAGATTCCCAATGGTAATCAAAAATCTGCTCAAAAATATGATTAAAAAATTTTCAATGACATCGAGATGCCATTGCCCTTTATTCTGAAAGGCATCCAGTGGTGTACAGTTGTGCCTCGGCATTTACAAAGTCATCCTGAAGTTCACAGAGACGCAGTTGCCTGGTACTCACAAAGTCTTCCCGAGTTTTACAGAGATGTAGTTCCCTGGTTTTCACAAAATCCTCCCGAGTTTCCCAGAGATGTTGTTCCCTGGTTTTCACAAAGTCCTCCGAGGTTCACAGAGATGTTGTTCCCTGGTACTCACAAAGTCTTCTCGAGTTTCCCAGAGATGTTGTTCCCTGGTTTTCACAAAGTCCTCCCGAGTTTCCCAGAGATGTAGTTCCCTGGTTTTCACAAAGTCCTCCGAGGTTCACAGAGATGTAGTTCCCTGGTTTTCACAAAGTCTTCCCGAGTTTCACAGAGATGTTGTTCCCTGGTTTTCACAAAGTCATCCCGAAGTTCACAGAGACGCAGATGCCTGATACAAACAAAGTCTTCCCGAGTTTCACAGAGATGTTGTTCCCTGGTTTTCACAAAGTTCTTCCGAGTTTCACAGATATGTTATTCCCTGGTTTTCACAAAGTCATCCCGAGTTTCATAGATATGTTGTTCCCTGGTTTTCACAAAGTCCTCCCCGAGTTTTACAGATATGTTATTCCCTGGTTTTCACAAAGTCCTCCCGAGTTTTACAAATATGTTATTCCCTGGTTTTCACAAAGTCCTCCCGAGTTTTACAGATATGTTGTTGCCTGGTTTTCACAAAGTCATTCCGAAGTTCACAGAGATGTTGTTCCCCGGTTTTCACAAAGTTCTCCCGAGTTTCACAGATATGTTATTCCCTGGTTTTCACAAAGTCCTTGCGATGTTCACAGAGATGTTATTCCTTGGTTTTCACAAAGTCATCCCGAGTTTCATAGATATGTTGTTCCCTGGTTTTCACAAAATCCTCCCGAGTTTTACAGATATGTTATTCCCTGGTTTTCACAAAGTTCTCCCGAGTTTCACAGATATGTTGTTCTATGGTTTTCACAAAGTCCTCCCGAGTTTTACAGATATGTTGTTGCCTGGTTTTCACAAAGTCATTCCGAGGTCCACAAAGACGCTGTTGCCCGGTATTCAAAAAGGCATCTTGAAATGCATTGGAAATCTGTGTCTCGAAATGACCCAACGCTTCAGAAACGTCTGTAAATTAAAATGATACCTTGGAAGAAAACTTTGAATTCTGTTTTTAATTACGACCCTAATATCGAATGTGAGTCAAACACAACCATAAGTATTGGTAAGCAGGATGTGATATATCAATTCTGTAAAGCTATTATTATTATTATTAGCACCGCGTCTTACTACCCGTTCGGGTTATACGCACTTACGCTAATGTGTAATGGTAGGGTGATTGTGAGATGAAATGAAGGACCTACAGTTTAACGTGGAATCCGAACCACGGTGGAGGCCTGGCATTCCTCACATTCACAAGATGTCTTGTCAGAGGTGAAGGAAGGGTTTGGTAATCAGATAAATCTTTGCCGGGACCGGGGATCGAACCCCGGCCGCCAGCATAGAAGTCTGATACCTTACCTCTAGACCACCAGGTCACTGTAAAGCTATTAAGTGGACAGATTTGTCTCGGGGCGTATGTTTCAATTGGTGAAATGTCAATCTGATTTATTTACAGGAACCTCCTGAGTACATCAACAGCGTCTTGACTGGTGAGCATCCTGAGAGTGAACATATCTTGAACAACTTAAGTAAACACAATAGTGCATTCCAAATGACGTCCTTCGGTGCCAAACAGAACTTTTATGGAAACTTTATGCCTAGTTTTAAGGTGCGGGACTAGTGTGTTACTTGATAGTGAGCTTTCTACCCACCTCCAACGAGGATCATACATTTCTGCAAATACGAGTATACTGTATAGCTGACGATAACAGGGAAGCAGATAACAGATGTGCCAACATTGAAGGTCCTTAGACATTCCTTAGTCCTCTCCTTGCAGAGATTGCTACATAACTGCAACCCATATGTCAGAGAGTTAAAACTTCGATTGAAAGTAATTATTCTGAATGCTAACAGTTTGAAATTGTGATACACGCAGAAAAAAGACCTGCAGGTGAACATCAATGGCACTTTGATGCTCCTACCCCTAACGAGGTTGTAATTGTTATCGTTGGTCAAACATTTGAAAACTGAGATATTGTATTGCAAAGTCACGATAATAAACTTCAGAGGATTAGCAAGACTCACTGATCGTACGGTGCACGTCAAAAACTGCGTCTGATGTTGATTTTTAGGCATATCGTTTGATGACAATAGAAGACGCCAATAATTTCATGCCTTACTCTCGTAGCTTATTAAACCAGTTCTTAATTGATATGTAGGCAAAATTTGAAACTTAAAAACTAAGGTCCATTAGAAACAACCAACAATAACTTAGAGCTGACAACTACACAAACCTAAAAGCCGCTATTGATCGAAAAGATGTTGTGGTTATTTGAGAACTAGGCTAAGCTGTGATATTGCCATCGTCATTTACTGCTGGTCCCCACTATATATTTTAGAGCATACAGGACACTATGATCTACGTGAGGCAGTTAGAGTGACCTGATTTGCTTATTACATTTACACGTAACCCGAACTGGCCTGAAATAACTGAAAATCTTTTACCAGGATTAAAACCTTAGGATCGACGTGACATTATAGGGCGTGTGTTCCACTTGAAAATCTAGATATTCATCAATATTATTAACATAGGTGAACTATCTTATGCTCCTCTGTGTCACATGTATTCAATTGAGTGGCAAAAACTTTGCCTTTCTCACATTAATGTTATATTGTGGTTGGAGGAAAAACTTACTCCAAACCGTATTGATGACGTTATTAGCGCAGAAATACTGAATCCAGACATTACATTCTAAAGAGGCACACGATTAATGGCCAATATGGCGAATTGAACTGAAGTTCACAGTGAATGTCAAATTTAAAATGTACCAAGAAATAACTTAGGCCTCTCATCAAACACAAGCAGACCAGTGACGACGGCTATCTTAAGTACAGACGGTGATCTCTCAGTGATGATGGTTCTACTTTAACCATAGAGAAGCGCTCAGGAGACATAACTGTTGATAATAATTCGGTGGTTCCATAAAATCCTGTACTTTTGTGCACGTTCAATGCCCACATTAATGTGAAATATGGTAATTCGGTTAAGTCAATCAAATACGTCTGTAAGTATTTGAACAAAGGCAGTGATCAGGCCACGTTTGCTGTAGAAGACAGGCGAGATTAAATCTATAACTTTCAAACTGGCAGATAAATCGGTAGCTTGGAAGCAGTTTGGAGACTACTTTGTTTTTCAATTCAATAAAGATTTTCACCGGTAATGCATCTTTCAGTTCACTTGTAAAATGGTCAACATATCTACTTTACTACAGATAATGTTGTATATCAAGTCACCGGCACTAAAAATTCACCATTCATAGCCTTCTTAGAACTATGCCGAACAGATAACTTTGCCAAGACCCTTTTATACAATAAGCTCCCTGCTTACTATTTATGGAGGAAAATAAATTTATTAGAAGGAAGCAAGGAACTCCCGCCATGGAGAATCCTGGTGTAAAAATAACAGAGTGATTGTCAAAGTTAACACTGTGCATCCAAACAACTCAGAATGCTACCACCTCCGATTACCCCTGCAACATGCCTGAGGCCCAAACTGCTTTGTCGGCCTGAAAAGCAAAAATGGTGTATTGCACCCAACATATAACTCTGCCTGTTAAAATCTAGGTTTATTAGAATATGACAGTCACTGGGATAAAACATTCGAAGATACAAGTGTGTCAGATTCACCTCATAAGCTGAGATAGCTTTTTGCCATGAAGTTACTGTTTTGCCAGATGAATGAGGCAGCAGTTCTGTGTGAAAAATACAAAGTTAACTTCTCTGAAGACGTCACGCGACAGATTGAAAGAACGTCTTTCATGGGATATGTTACTGCTGTGCAAAATCAATAAATTTTCAACAAAACCCTTAGTTTTGTCGGAAGACACAATTCTTGAGATGGGAGGAGATATTCTTGACAAATACGATCTACCCAAGGCTTGGTGGTGCGGTGGAATCTTTGAATATTGAGAGTATTTGCGGGAGATAAGCTATGATGTTGGCAGGCAGAACAATTTTGTAATCAGCCATGAACAGTGTTTGATAGCAGATCAAATAAGCCTTTATACAGTTGTACTTCAAAGCATAGTGTCATATTCCGGAAAATAGTTTTTCTTGGGTGCTCCAGGGGAAAGACCTTCCTCATCAACTTATTGCTGGCCAAAGCTAGAAGTGAGGATAGTATTGCTATAGCTGTTGCTTCTTCAGCTATTGCTGCAACTCTTTTGGAGGGAGGCAAAACAGCTCATGCAGCATTCAAACTGCCTCTTAACCTAAACAAAGTTGACTCTCCTTCGTGAAATATCTCCAAACAAAGTAACATCGCCCAAGTTTTGAAAGACTTTAAGCTTATTATTTGAGACGAATGAACCATGTCACATAAGGTGGGAATTGAAGCTCTCGATCGCACTATCAGAGGTATTTGAAACGATAACAGCCTTATGGGAGGAGTCACTGTATTGATTGCAGGTGACTTCATACTTCCTTTTGTTTCGAGAGGCACGAGAGCTGACGAAGTTCATTCTTGCCTAAACATTCTTGATGATGGCCACATATTGAAAAACGTTCATTAACAACTAATAATGAGAGTCTACCTTAGGGGAGATCACATGGCAGGTGAATTCGCAAAGATGTATCTCTATATTGGGGACGGAATATTGTACCGAGCTAATGAATTTTATCTCGCAAAATTATGTAATCTTCTTATTGCTCGAGTTATCAGCTACCTACCATGAACTGTAACGGAGTTTTGACTCCCCTTTAACTCCATATCAACGTGAGTGTGTTCCTGGCTCCTTGATAAATAGCGTCATATAATTAGCACTCTATAATTTTCCATCTCAAGAAAATGTAGAGTGGGACCTCATACGTGTCCAATTGCCTCTCTCTTTCTCTACTTGTCGCACATGCGCCTGTCCTCTCTTGGCGTGGGCAGGTCAGCACTGTGTTCTTATGATTTGATTGGCTGAAACTTGTCTTCCTCCTCCCTGTTTGGTCTCTGACGGGAATAATAATTGTTGTATGCGGTGCGAGGAGATTATTAGATAAAGAACAGTTTTGAATGTGCGACTAGACGGTCGGCTAACTGATACTTCTCTACAACAGAAATTTAGCTCTACTTTAGAGTGGGGCTAGGATGGCATGATAGCAGACCATATCGCCGTTCGGGCTAACCGAGCACAGTATCCCGCCACTTACAGCACATAAATATAATCCTTTTTACTACAAGTACTCCTGGCGTGCACTTTCTACTATATTGTTGAGACTGCAACCTGAACGCTGACTATTTTGTTACCAGCCTGTAATATGAGTGTCAGCGTGTTATCTGTATAAAGACTTGACCTGCGTGTATTTTTTATAATGAAGTTGAATGTGTTTTGTGTATTGCTTTCAGCAAGTTAATTATGGTCACGCTTATTAGCGAGTAGTACAACTCATGGTTTGTTTTGTGCTAGCCCTCAGCGTAGTATAAGTCAATTTTTCTTAAGCTAGTTCTGCTGACTTCATGTAGGTGCTTCATGAGTTAACTGGGGCAGGATGGTTCCTGGAGCGTTAATCGCATTATATTTAGTGTGCTATTATATGCTACATTTTATGGGATGCGGCTTACCCGCCTCTATTATGGACATATTTGGGTGTACCAATTAATTATTAACAGTTAAGTTGTTCTTAAAGGTTTGTTTGTTTTTGGTGCCATGCATATAGCCCTCTAATGTGGTGTATTGGTTATTCTGGAATACTGAGGTCTATCCATATTTTAAGTTTTGATAACGAGGGTGAATATCTATATACAAGGCTGTAGCACGGATACCCTAATTATGGCTTATTGTTCCCAATTTTATAGGGACCGTGTAGGCACCTTCTTTTAGTCAATTTGACGTTCTCTTAGTATCAGTCGCCATAATTATGGGATTTAATAATCCAGGCCTTTATTTCCACTGTTCTAGAACTAATTATGGGTGCTCTTAAGCTTATGATCAATGATCTAGAATTAAAATGTATTTGGGTACTGACTTTATATCTCACCCACTGTAGAAGCTGGCAATTTGCTTGGTAATTTCTTAGATTCTACGGGATTGTCACCAGCCGTCTTGGGACTTGACGCTGACAAGTAGTTGGCTTGGATTACTCGTGTAATATTGTTTACATTGAAGCTGGCACCTCATATATATTAGTCCTGGTCTATGGTAGTCCTCCCCTCGCGCTGAGCTCACGCAACCCAACACATCGAACCAAGAGTTATGTTTTTGGTCAGTTATGTACCTATAAATAACTTGTTAGATTTCAATACTCTTCATCCCATATTACTAGATGGAGAGAATTGAAGAAACCAAATGAACAAAACTTATGTATTAATTGTTTTACCCTTTCATGAATTTTCAATAAATCTCTGTTTTCACTGTATTTCTTCTTTGATGTATTTGTTACCTTCTGTATTCCTTTAGGGATGATACAGATTGAATGATCAGAACAACGTGATGGACATTTCGGCTGGACTCTGCACTTTGGTATACACAATTGATAATCTTATGGACAACATCTACACTGACATTCAACACATTGACCAAAGATTATCGTATTGGCTTTATGAAAGAACTTTACTGACCCCCACAAATGCGTCAGCCTAAGAACTCAAGGACTTATATCGCAAATAATTTAAGGTGTTGAGGTTAATTACAAATCAAATGACTTGGTCCTTAACAGCGATGTGGAAGTACACTATCCTGTCGAGTCTCTCAATACTCTCAACCCTCAAGGAATGCCACCTCATTGACTCACCCTGGAATCCGGTGCTCCAGTGATGCTTCTCAGAATCCTAAGTCCACCAAAGCTTTGTAACGGAACACGGTTTCATATAAAGTCTTTGCAACCAAACGTCATAGAGGCCACAATTCTAACAGCGACTGCAGTGAATGAAGCCGTGTTTATACCAAGAAGTCCAACTAATCCATCAGGTTATCTATTTAAATATAAACTACTTGAGTTCTCTTTTAAGATTTGCTTTGCCATGACAATAAACAAATCACAGGTGCAATCACTGAAAATGGCTGTTATCGATGAACGAGAAGATTGTTTTTAACATGGACAGTTTTATGTAGCATGTTTGAGGGTTAGTAAAACATTTAATCTCGTAATATTAGCACCAAGTGGAAGAGCAACTAACATCGTTTACCGGGAAGTACTATAAACAAAATGAAACCAGTTCAACCACGTTCTCCTTAAGTTATACTTAAGAATTGAGATAAAACTACCCCAAGACTTATTATTTCATCCGGCAGTAGGCAAGACGGCATGCTAAAAATAAAACTCCCCATGAGAAACGATACATGGTCAACTCCTTGGGGTGTTTCTCGGGTAGCGCTAAGAACCATGCCATCAAGCTTCAAACAAAGATTCCTCATTTCACCCATAAAAAACTAAATAATAACACAATATCCCGTGCGAAGATCGGGCATTCAGCCAGTTAATTATAAACCAAAAACCAACGCCATAAAATGTAATAAACAATTAATATAAATCTTATATATTATCAATATTTTAACTGTAACGACTTACATTGTAATAACACTCACCAACTGGGACAGCCCGCTCTCACAAGGTCAACACGCGGCACTAGCTCGA
>CABFOW010004126.1:41091-61256 GCA_902141385.1 Timema californicum | reverse complement strand
ATTGTACAATACGAAGCATTGTATTGTTACACTATGTATTATTTCATCAAATTATAATCGTGAACATTAAATTTCTATGTATCTTAAGTGACTTTTTTTGTGTAAATGCTATTTATTATGTCAACAAAATATAGTTTCGAGCATTAAATGATATTTAAAATTGTATTTAATACTACTTATAAAATTGTGTAAAAGCTATATATTATCTCATTAAAATATAGTTGCGAACATTAAATAATATTTAAAATTGTATTTAATAAGAGTGTTGTTTCTAAAATAACATACCTTGGTGGCATAGTTGACTGACGCGCTTGTTTCGTGTAGTGGCAGACGGTCGAAGACGTGGGAGTTCGAGGTTCGAATCGGGTTAACCAGTGGTGTTTTCTGATCCTCCGTGCAAGTGCGGCTACACTTCCTCTAAATATATCTTCCAAGATATCAATCTGTTAGCGTAATTAGTACTTAATCGTCTACACTCGTACATGCAGACAGTAATTATCAAACAAAACAAATGTTGGTAGGCTTTTGATGGGAGGATTGCCCCACCAGAGCTTGCTCGATATTAGTTTCCAGATTGGTTCACTACAGTTGAAATCAAATAAAAAACGTGTTAATAATGATTGATATTATATCGTAATGTCATTTTTGCTATTCAAAATTAAACTCTTATATTATAAGTTTGTTAATGAGTTCAGTCTGGAAAATAATTATTTAATAAACAACCAAATCTATAAAGGAATAAGAGCATCACCGGGCACCACGTGATATATAAATAAATGGTGATGGGAGAGGGTTGAGGTTCGAATCCCTGTCGTGGACGTGTACTGAGGTCGGTTTCCTCGCTCATTTTCCACGATTTGTGCCCCGGATGGATAGTAAGACGCAGTTCTAAATACAGATAAGCTTAACTTCGCGGCTATTATCAGGGAGATAAAGGGATTGAATTCTGGTCGATAACATCGCTTCTGGTTACCCGCTTGGCCTTCACACAAGTGCAGGTACATTTAATATCTTCCTCAGCCCTTTTATTATTTATTAATTTATGTAGTTATATATTATTTCGTCAAAATATAGNTTGCAGACATTAAACTCAAGTTACTCAATTCAATATTACTTATGAATTAATGTAATAGTTATATATTATTTAGACAAAATATAGATGAGTACATTACATGATATTAAAATAAAACTTTTTGTCTGGTGTTATAAGTGGTTCAAGGATTAAAACGGTTATTTCTAAAATAAATAAATGGTTTTTTTCGATTTATCCTTGGGTACCAATCTACCATCACAGTTTATAAATAAAAATGAACGTTTGTCTGACTCTGTGTGTGTGTGTGTGTGTGTGTATGTGTACTTGCCACCTTACCTTAAACCAAACTTAGCTAATTTATAATAGCAATCTAAAGAGTAAAACTGTTTGTAGGTATTTCATTAAACAAATACTGGTACACATTCTACATGGACGGAGAATCTAGTCAACTAGCAATACCCCTTCGTAAATGCGGGCTGCACTCGGAAGGAAGTACGGCAGTTCTAATAGATATTAGTGGTGCCTGAGATATCTAAGTTTGGATCCTTTTGGGCACGCCATCTAAATGTTAGCCTCATTTAATTCTGGATGGGGTGAGAAATCAATTCCCTGCCGGGTAAAATGTTGGTATTTCTCCCACCGGAACAATTTCTTAATCATTTCTACCACACTATCATATTTAATCCATAGACGTTTGACAAGAAAAGAGTACGTTCAACTCATCTAGTTATGACGTGAGAGGTTGTGAGTTCTAATCTCACTTGGGTTAACTGGGGTGGTTTTCTACTTTCTCTCACTTCATGTCAACGCTGTAATATTTCTACCTTACTCCTCCGATCCATGACGGATAACTACAATCTCATATGTCGACGGTCGATATCAAACAACCAATTTTAGTAGACTTATGTGGTGGGGGATAGTGGCCACTAACTAAGGATTATAAATCTCCGTAAGGCTTCTGAGGCTACTTATTGTGCATAATTAGAGTTGTGTCAAAGCTATATAGTTGCTAAATCACCGGGAAAACCCATTACCACACAGGGGAGTGGAGGGAGGAGTTGCGACATTGCGATGACGACACCGTGAAAACCCATTGTCAGGGGCAGGGGGTGGTAACGACAATGGAGGTTTCCGTCCTCCTATAAACGACATAAAAAATATTTGTTAATTCATAAACCCGGCCGATAATAAACCCTGACGCTAGATAGAGGTGTGTATCGTGGAAGCTTTCTAACATGGCCGTTGGCGATCTCTACTTATCTCGGGTCAGGGGGAGGGTTGCGATATTATTCAAGGTCGTGTTCTATTCTTTTTCTCTACTTGTCTTGTCAATCCACCACCCTGGCAGCAGGTATGGTTAATCAGAGTTGCGACATTGCGATGACGTCATCGGGAAACCCCATTGCTGGGGGGAGGGTTTCAAGGATCAATGACCTCATGTGCATTTTATAATAAAGTTTGTATACTTGCATCGATGGTCACATAGTTTAAGGTGTCACTAGTCGGCCGGTGACAGAGTGATCGACGTTAGAAGCAAATGCGGGTACACATTATACCTGGTTTACCGGCAAAATGGTGGGGTGCAGGAAGTACGGTCATTCTAACAGACATAAGCTGTGATAAGGATATCAAGGTTCAAATCCTGGTGTGTACACCATCTAAATGTCAGGCTATTGGCTGGGGAAAAGCACATTTGAACCAGCGACTGTGATAAGGATATCAAGGTTCAAATCCTGGTGTGTACGCCATCTAAAGGTCAGGCTCCTGGCTGGGGAAAAGCACATTTGAACCAGCGACCTTCAGAAGGCCTCGACCGATGTAACAAGCGACCTTAGGGGTTCATGAATCTTTAACAAGGTCGTTGCAACTCTCTTTCAGAATTTATAACAAGTTACTGTTGTTGCGACATCTTATGGCCCCCACTGTGGAGGGGTATGATGAAGTGAGGGGAGAGGTGGGGTGAAGTGAAAGGTGGTCCAACTGAGTCTTGCGAGAGGGAGCAGTCAGCGTAACTTAGTTTGTTCTGTGGCGTGGCAATGTAAGGAGGGTGGTGAGGGAAGGAAAAGTGAAAGGGCTCTTACGGCAGTGATACGCTGTCAGCTGCTAGGTGGTCATACTCTTCGCTCAGCGGCCGGCCAGAGAAGATGCTCCCAGCACTCACTAGTGATGCCAAGAGAGGAGCGCCCAACATCATAGACTGCACGCCAATAAATAAAACTCCAACCCCCCATCCCAATCCTACGACAATAAACTCCCCACACTAATAAAAAACTCCAACGCCCGTCCAAATCCTAGCAGACATAAAAAATATGCACCAATAAAAAAGCAATGAGAATACATAAATAAGGATTGATCACACATAAAAAAAAGCAATGAACAGAAATTAAAAAAACAAATGAGACAAGAATAAACAAGTGTGGAACACTGGAAAGGGGATCAGGAGGAGGGGAGGGGCGTCAGTATTAGGGGTTAGGAAGTAGGGGAGGGAAGTCAATATTAGGGTAGGGGGTCGGGATGAGAGGAGGGGGTCAGGGAGAGAAGGGGAAAATCAACAGCCAATCAGAAAGCAAGGGGCTTGGTCACGTGATCAAATTCAGCCAATCAAAGCTTTGTTCCCATAGGACCAGCTAGGTAGTTAGATCTGTGGTGCTACGTGGAGATTTGACTTAGGTAAATAGAGATAACTGTACCTGTTGAAGCTCTCACCAATCATTGGAACAATCATTGGCCAGATATGTATAAAATCACATTCCTATGTAGCTCAGAATCTATTTGTCAAATGAAAGTATTATATAAATATAACAGGTCACACGTATAGCTTAAACAAGATTTGCCTACACTAGCAACACTCCACGAGACACAAATGATGCAGGGCTATCAACGGAAAATATACATATGTCTAACTTAACCTATTACATAATATATTGTCTGACACCTTATCTCAATCAAAAGCGTGTGTGTCTACTCAGTTAAGTAACCCGTGTTCAATTCACGGCACAGCCGACAAATTTGTCATTGGTGAAATGTGGACTTACCCTCTAACAGGTGAAGAATTAACACCTGGTTGCTGGATGCTGTAGCTGTTCTAAATTTAAGTTTATCTATAATTCGTGTGGTGATATAATTAATTGATTCAAAATGTGTACGTTAAACACCTCAAATAAATGAAAAAAATATGGAAAGAGCATAATATTTATTACAATAAAGTGATGCCTTTATAGCAAGTTCTCCAGAAATACTAATTTTAATAGACAAACAAGCCCATCCATACATACTAAGTTGCGTTTGGCCACAACTTTGATACAAATGGGATCCATTGGGCTCTTGGTCAATGATTTTAATAATTTTGTTTTTGAGAACTATTGACTAGTAAAAATAAATGTGTTAATATTTTAGTTCTGAATATTTTTGTATGCAAATTTCATAATAGTAGCTACATGTACTTTATTTATATTTTATAATCAAGCATAAGTTAATTTCGATTAAACTTTCGAAAATCTTGATATCAAACTGCTTTTTTTTCTATTAGATCAGAGTGTACCTACCTCATTATTTTCACTTTACTGCTGCTCGCACCCTAACCTCTCCCTCCTATCGTCCCACAATAGCCACCCACCCTATATTCTCTGGCTTCCTGGACGTTGTACACTACATCAACTATTACGTCATAAAGTTACTGAACCGTGGGAATGAAACGGCAAAAGTTTGTCGATATCTCTTACAATAAAGTAAAGCTGCAAACTTAATGAATGGCATATATATATATATATATAATCTCCAATTTTTTACCCATTTATTTAAACATGGCAATATATAATTTGTCAGATAATTAAAAAGACTTACTAACCTATATTAGTATATAGTAAAAAATTTATTCAAACATTTTTATTCAAATAATGTACTCATATATACGTTGTAGAGTCGAACTAATACGATTTGGATCAGTGCTTCCCAACCAGGGTTCTGCGTACTAGTGGCTGTGGTCACATATGTGCTATCGAACTAGCTAAGGGGCCCATCCTTTATATTGCACGAATATCAAATATCAGTATTGTAATAGTGCGTTTGCAAGTGAATTGATGGGTTATTACGCGGCCACCGGATCATTTGAGGTGAGTAATGGAGCTTGGCTTATGGCCGAACTCAAGCACAGCCTCGGACTTCCACTCTTCCGCTGTGTGTGAGTGGGTTTATCGACGAGCAGTAACAGCGAGGTGATCTCAGATATCACGGAATATCGTCTGTCAAGTAGCCCAGATGACATCTGTTCCCTGCCTGGGTGGTCAGAATTGATATGGCTGAGTTTTGAACATGATGATCCTTTATAAAGTCGGAGAAAGATATGACATTCCTTCCTTCTCAATTTTCTTCTGGTAAGAAACTCATTAAAGAATATTGACTTGACTGTTTGCTAAATACTATTTAAAACAAACCAAACATCTCAATTTAAAAGCGTAATCAGTTTTATTTCTAATATCAAGAGAAATTTTTGTGATCATGAAAAATATTGATCTCTAGATTATCAAGAATATTAACGTTTTACGTGAACTCCAACCCAAAAAATTGGATTTTACAATAATGTCTGTCCCTGGCAATAAATCCCAAACTTCTGATGGATTTTGTTCAAACTTGATATTTAGATTATATAAGGCTATACCTCAAGGATTTTATTTTTTACCTAGACCTTCAATTAAGGGTAGCTTACTAATAAGTTAATTCCAAACTTAAAAAAAATAGCTATAAGTATTTCGTCTAAAATGCATATCTAGGATTTCTTTGACATTATATATAGTAGTGTATAATTGATTTTTGGGAAAACTTTATTTGAAGGGTAGCTATAAACTATCGTTTTACCCTCATCGGTGGTCACTTGGATTTACGTCAAAGTCATCTGGTTCGGTCCGCTGGTTACGTTGGGGTTGGGGTTCGAATCTAGACTTTTGTGTATTCCCACTGCGGTTTCATTCTTTTTAAATCCAACTTTATTCTTCCCTACGCTGTGAGTGTGTTAAAATGCAAATATCCCGTGTGGATATGAATATGATGACTTAGTTAAAAAAATCCACTTAGTTATCTTTTTCCACACTTGTACTGTGAGTGTTAAACCCTTTTAGCTCTATGGTGTCATTTTATCAAGATTCGTTTTCCAGAGCGACGATATCGATGTAAGAACATTCACGCCCTCTCTGTAAACGGTACATACATGTCAGCTACATGAATATCGCAACCTCAACTGCCTCGTTCTATCCACACCATTGCCTACTATTTGGGAAAGGAGAAGATAAAAGAAGGAATCTTCCAAAGTGTCGGGGCCAATATTTGCTGACTGGTCAGTTTGTCAATATTGCCTCTCGGAGTATATTTCGACCCTCCTTTGCTATGCTTCAAAGAACTCTCCAAGACATGCTTTTTCCCTTTTCCTCGTAGATAACAATTGAGGATGTACGGTTGATATCATCTATTGGAAAAGAGAGATAAATTGAAGAGTTGGTCTTATTCAAACAAGAAAATAGCCCAGACCATTAAATGTGTGATAAAGAGTTTTTTTCTGAAGTATATTTATTTGTAAAATGTAGATTAAAAGGTTTGAATTAAAATTTACCTCTATTGATTTTTTTTAATATGATTCAATTTAAAGAATTTTAAAATATGTTTGGGTTTTCTTACATTTCTTTTGAAAAATTAGTTTAAAAGAAAACTACTATTTGACCTTTAAGAGAATATTTTTTACAAGCCAATGAGTACATGGTTTTTAGGTGGGTGTGTAGAGAATACGAGTTTAAGGTTAGTGCAACTGCAGTTTTTATATCAAAACAATTTTCGTCCAAAATTAATAAAATATATCTCCAATAGAAACAAAGATTTTATTTTTCTTCACATGGTGATATCAACAGTTTTTAATATCTGTCATGAGCATGGCAACATTAAATGAGAAACTTTTTAAATTAAGAGATAAGGTTGTCATTAAATTCCAAGACACCCTTGACCAATATTCGAGAACTGTTTATATCTGCATGTGAAGAAAATTAAACTCGTCTCTACTGGAACAATATTTAATTTTTTTTTGACAAAAAAAGTTTTCATAGAAAAATTGGCCATTTCTCGCGTCTCCTAAATTCCCAACATACAATATTACTGGAGGAAATTTCCTTAAAACAAACGCTACTAATCTTTATCTCTTGGGATAAGGGACTAATAAATTTAATGTTGATAGTAATCTTACTAATATTATAAATGCAAAAATTTGTGTGTTTGGATGTTTGTTACTCAATCACGCCAAAACTGCTGAACGGATTTGAATGACACTTTGTACGTTGGTAGAGTATGTCCTGGAATAACATATAGGACTATTCCCTACCTTTGATTTTATATTAATTTTGCAATACTAATGTTATAACTTTTCGTATGCATTAATTTTACAATACCAATGTTTGAACGTTTCGTATATAAGATTTATTATATAATATCATATATAATATTTCGTAGTTAAAGAAATATATATTATTTTTGTTATCAATTATTAATATTTTTTTAAAGTTTAGTTAAAAATTAAAAGATTTTATCAATTATTGCAGGCGAGGCCGCAACGGGTAAAAGCTATATATTATTAATTATTAATATTTTTTTTAAAGTTTAGTTAAAAATTAAAAGATTTTATCAATTATTGCAGGCGAAGCCGCAACGGGTAAAAGCTAGTTAATAATAAATTATACCGTGACCTGCGAAAAACTGTATCACTTCTTGTAAAGATTGAGACGTTTAATTAAAACTCGTAGGATATGTGAAAGGAAATAATATACCATATTGCAAAGATAAATTGGAAAAAAGAGCATCACATTCCACAAAAGAGCATATAGGAAATATTATACACAGTTACAGGAGCATAAAGTTAAAGAAGGATCATAAAGGTTAACCAAAGATCATTACAATCAAATCTCCTTTTCACATACATCCATTTAAAAAATACAGTTGCTTACAGTTCGGAAACCATTAGTCTTATAAAAATAAATTCTTTATCATACTTTTTATATTTAATAGTCCTACAACTTTGTCATGTTGTTATTTCGTATCTCAAAGAGTTGAGGAAATATAATCCAAATTGGATATATCTTCTTAAGTGAATTAAGCCTCCCCTTTAAGTCATTTTTCAGGAAATATGAAATGATTTAATTTTGTTTATAGTGTTAAATAGTGACCATTTACGAATTATAATCAAAATCCTTTGGACCTATTTCGAGAAAATAAATTTTATATCTTCTCCGCTTTAAATAAACTAACCTTAAGTTTTTTAATAGCTAATTCCAAAGCTACCTTTGAGGAATCTTATGAAAATCCTAGTTAAGTAACAAATTTCAATGCAATCGGTAAAATGGTTTCGGCTCTAGACCGAGATACAGACATTCAGACAAAAAGACGGCATAGCAACAAGAAAAAAGTTTTTGGGTCCATGGGCTAGTGAAACGTTGACCTCCATTTAAATCTTGATTTTTTGTTTTTTTACAATTACAATAACTTACCTCCTTTCACTAAGGGGTTGTGAGACCGTAAAAAACAATTAAAATCCTTTCCAATATTAATTATATTAATTAATCACAACTGACACACGGTAGTTGTCCACAGGGCGAGTATTGATACTACGTTTCCAAATAAGGTTCTATTGAGAGGAAACTGAAAACCTTGACATGATTCTATTACCGTGTCCAGATTGTTATTTTCCACTCACTCGAATGGAACGTTTTGTTTAACGCTATAAAATATGTCAATTAAAAGAAAATAATTTATTGTCACACCAGGGTAATTTACTATATTATTCTTGCTTTGTCTTCTTTTGGGATTTAAATCATGAGCAAATATTTTTGATGACACCTAGAACATGTTGTACACAATGACATTTGTCAAGAAGAACATATATCAGGCAAATTCCCATGTGAAGTATACTCACATTTTTAAATAGAAAAGCCTTATCTGATATATATATATATATATAAAAACTGCTGAAACTACTTTCACGTATTCATACGTCAAGTCATATTATCTTCCAGCTCTGACTTTTGATAAATATTATCAAAATTATCAAAGAGCACTATTAATATATTCTTAAAATTGAAATAAACACCTGTACACGAGAATGGAAACCGGGACCTTTGACTTAGCTAACAAATACTTTAACCACTGAGCTATCCAGGAATCGTCCCGTGCCTAAGACCATTCTTCACTCAAATTTTAAGGCTGTGATGGACTTGCTGATATCGTCAGCTATATATGAACTATCAATTAAGATAAAGAGCTATCACTTTAATATATGAGTGAATAATGACCCAAGCCCGACAGGATTCCTGGATAGCTCAGTGGTTAAAGTATTGTTTAAAGTATTGACGATTCCCATGTCCAAGTGTTATTTTTTAATTTTCAGAATATGATATCTAAATGATGCTGAGAGCGTATTTAACGATTTATTATTATTATTACTATTATTATTATTATTATTATTATTATTATTATTATTATTATTAGCACCGTGTCTTACTAACCGTTAGGGTTATACACACTTACGCTAATGTGTAGGGTGATTGTGAGATGAAATGAAGGACCTACAGTTTAACGTAGGTTCTGAACCACGGTGGAAGCCTGGCATTCCAAACATCCACAAGTAGTGGTTATTACACGTCTTTACAGAGGTGAAGGAAGGGTATGGCAATCAGATAAATTTGTCCCGGGACCGAGGATTGAACCTCAGACCCCAGCACAGAAGTCCGCCACCTTACCCCTAGACCGCCAGGTCACCGGTCTATTTAATCCATCACCTAGTAAAGTTTTATCAATGTTGGTCACAAAATAAAAAAAAATTACATTTTCTCGAAGGTTCTTCCTATGAGTTTTGTATTTTATTTAGTGCAAGCCTTTATCTGATCGGTCAAATAGGACTGTATTTAGGAGAAGCCTGTGAATGGCTGGTCAAATAATAACATGTCAGAGAATAACATATCTTAGGCACAATTTTAACAAGCTCTGCTCACCCTGAAAGGAAGCAATGACACTACACTGGAAGCCACTCAATCACAACTAACTCCAACAACAACGAGAAAGGGCGATCGTATTAATCTCGCTTCAGCGATGAAGCGTCTCCGAACGTATTTCCGGGGTTCCCTCGACGGTTGATGCTGGGGGTAGAATCTTGGTGGGATATCATTAGACACCCTCTGCTGAACGCAACATTCAGTCCTAGGGGGGGTAGATATGTGACACCCAACCACCCACTACCGGATGTGACGCGCGCTTGTCAAACACTGTCCCGACTCGCGGAGTAAATGAACCACCATGGCTCACTAGCTACGGGGGAATTTCTTATTCGCCTTTCATTATGGAAAAGAGTCTGTTTTGTTTAAATAATGTATTAGATATCCAAGATATTTGTTTAGTACAGATATAGCCGCATCTAAATAACATATGGTTTGTATTTAAAAATTACCCCTCGACACAGTTTATCGGTACCTTTGGCTTAGTACTCTAATCCTCTTACCACTGAGCTATCCCAGGAGTTGTCACGAGTTCAAGGCCATTTGTCACTCACGTGTTAAGGCAGAATCTGTAATGGACATGCATATACATGTGAGTGGTTAATTAAGATCACGAGCTTTCAAATAACGGAGTCACCTTTGACTATGGCAATCTTTATGCAGCCAATAGTAAACTAAAATTATGATCTTGATATGAACATCTGTACAGTTGTCATTGTACTATTGGCAGCATAAAGACCTCCATAGTTGAAGATGGCTAAGCTGTTATCTGATAGCCTGTTATCTTAACTGATCACTCATATGTGGTTGACAAATCCCACACGTCCATCATAGATTTTGCCTTAAAATATGAGTGAATAATAATCCTGAATCCTGGACGACTCCTGGATTGCTCAGTGGTTAGATCATTGGCGTAATAAACCAAAGATTTCAGGTTAAATTTCCATGTCCAAGTGTAATTTTTCAATCTAAAGAATATAATTTAAATGTGTTTAAAATCTACAGCTGGACACAGGAATCTAACTCGGGTCCTTCGACTTAGCGCGTCAATGCTCTAGCCACTGAATTATCCATCATTCGTCCTATATTAAGGGTTATTCTTCTAGTGAAAATAGGGAATATTCTGAGCTATTTGTGCGCAGATGCTGAGCTACTGTAAACGGTAGGACAGTTGCCACTGATTGTAGACGAGACAGCTCGATGTTTCAAAAGAACCAAATCCTCATACATACCACTTAACAAAGATACCTCGGAGCAAATTATTCAATAAAATGTCAGCATATATTTTAGAGTTTAAACAATTAAATTGATAACATTTTAATATTTAACTAAAGTTATTTTAGAGGTATCAATAATATCTATCAAAATTAACAGTTATAGATCTCATGACTTGGAGTATGAATACGTAAAGGTAAATCTTGGAACTCTTATATAATATGTCGGATAAGGAACTTGCTATTAACATTGGACTGACTATTTAAATCTGCATTGCTACGGCTGGTAAAGAAAGGGTTGGTGGGAGGAGGTGGGTTGGGGTGGTAAATATGCCCAACCTTCTGGAACACGCTGGTATTGTTGAGGTTACATTATATTTGGTATTTGGAGTGGAAGCCCGACACGTTTCTCATAAACGTTTAAACCTCCAATATATAGCCAGATTTTCTTACGACATACCTTCTGAAAGGCCATTTTTCCTACCAGAACTTTTCAGTATGATAGTATTCTGGTAGGAGAAAAGGCCTTATAGATTGTTTTTCTTAATAAAATCGGGTTATAAAAATATTTCTTTTTCATTTTTGCCATTTTTGTTCGAATTTTATTTCAAAGTGATACACTTTCCGGTAATTTTGTTCCAAACTCAAGTCTAGCCAGTTCAACTCTCAAACACCCAAATTCTTCCATTCATTTCATTTTGTGTGTGGGCTTTTTAGAGGAAATTCATTGTTTTTTTCGTGAAGAGAGGTTAGGGGTTGCATTTATTTAAGAATTACTTCAATACTGATCAAGAACTTGGCAAGTTGCCAAGTATAGACACCGGGGAACTTTCAATGCAACTACCAGTTTCCCGTATCACTGGTTGTACGCTCCTAAGGCTAGGTCCAGACCATCAAGCCGAACTGAACCTCAAGACAAGCTCTGTCTAAATGTGCAGACTATTCTTCACGAGAGTCGACCCTTGAACATTCCTGCAAGCTATATTTTGCTCCAGAAAGTTATGCACGTCTTATATAAGTGGATGACACACGTAAGGGACAGCTAAATATTAAAATAGGCTGTTGCCGCATATATTTATTTACACTTTGCAGCAAATAAAAGAGAAAGGACGGATGGTCCGTTCGGGTGTACTGAGGTACTGAGGTTGTTCTTTCTTCCACGCATATGCGGGTACACTTAATCAACGTTCCTAGTCCCTAATTCACAATCGTAGTTAGTTAGCATAAAATCCTAACGGGTGGTTAGACATGGTGTATCCCCCCTACCAATAAAAATAGGAGTTCAGGTCAACCCTCAATTGAATCTCTAAAATGGGGCCAGAAACGGGAGTTAAAATCTCAGTTTTGATCCTAATTAAAATCTAAAATATTCTCATTCAAATGATAAACTACGTGTGTGTATGGAAGTATATACAAGTATTATTCTGACTAATTATATAACAATATCTATCTATGTACAAAGGAAGGTTATCAGCTACAAAACATTCTCTCATTAATCAGATTATTATTGACTATTGAATTCTATCAAATAATGACCATATCACAAGCCATTACAGTGTATATTAGCCCTAGATTGCATTATTAATTGGACAGCTCAACGCTAGGTAATTAGATTTTTACTAAACCCGATGATTAAACACCTACCCCCAGAATAAAAGGGAGGCATGTTATCTCTTACCCCATTATTTTCGTTCAATAAAATAAATTAATAATAGAGGTTTATTTCCAAAATTTTATAAAGAATAAAAAGTATGTATTAGTTAGTTCAATCAGATCTAAGCTTCTTCCGTACTCCAGGGTGTATACTACACCAATGGGTAGATATTAGGGTGGGATTTAGAGGAAATGTAGCCACGATAGAGTAGAGAGAGTGTGTAAAATCACTTAACTAACTATTAATTACTCTAGTTTTAAAGGACTTGAAAGTGTTTGGCTGCCAGAACGTGAGATAGCCATTCAAATTTGTTCTGAAACTCCAAGCCATAGCCTGCCTGACATCCAATAGCCTTTAAATCCATATTCCCATTATTCTCCCCTCGATGTTTTGGTCTACCAAAGATTCTTGTATCTTCAGGTTTCCCATCCAATATTTTGTGTATAAGTCTTTATTTAGATAACCAAATATTACCCAATGAAAAATTATATTTGTAACTCCATATGTAATTACTTTGTAATCTAATGGTGCTGTTTATTTTTGTAAAATCAAAGTCTGACATATTATTTTGTGCCCTTACTGAGTGAGAAATATTTTGTCATGAATGAATAAAAATTGATATAGTGTGATATAATTATATTTTTAAGATCTTAGCATGACTTAATCTAACTACTTACTACTATTTACTTACTATTTTTTTATTGCTACAGTTTGTAATTAGTACAATTATCTCTATGCCCTCACTTTAATCTGGCCTGGTAAGAGTCTGTTTATATTGTTTAAATTACAGTGCTATTTTATCTGTACCAATGGCTGCACGATCTACTCGCATCAAGTTTATTGAAGCTTTAATCCCATAAAAAAAACTAGCTGGTGTGTTTTACCAGGTGAGATTTACCATATCATTCTCACGCAAATGATGGGACATTTTCTCAAATATAGCCTCATCTTCTACTTCTTATAATGTGTGAACTGTTTAATTATTAAAACGTTAAGCTCCAGGAATGTTATCGATCTAATCTGATGGTTGGGAATGGAGATGTCGGTTTAGAGGAAGTTACACGAGTTTCAACGTGAAAAGAGAAGGATAAAATCACATACCGGAAACCACCCTCAGGAAACATGGGGGAGATACGAGCCTTGACCTCTAGGTTAACATCACCTTGTGGTGGAGGAGTGTATGGAACGCAAGTCAAAGAGCGGGATTTAGAAGTTCTTATAGCAAAACATTATTTTGGCCAAAATAAATCAAATGTTGTTCCAGTGGAAACATAGAGTTTAATTTTCTTCTCATGGTGATATCAATGGAGGTTGAATATCTGTCATGAACATACAACAATAGATGACAAACTTTTTAAATGGAGAGAAAAAGTTGTCATTAAAATTCATGCCACCTTTAATATATATATTCATAAATTGTTGATATCATCATGAGAAAAAAATCTAAGCTCTATTGCTTATACTGGACCATTATTTTATTCTAATTAACAAACCTCGTCAATAAATTATTGGTGGTAAAATAGACCATTAAAAGTCCAACTCTTACCTCCTTAATAAATTATTACCTGTAAGAATCAATGTTCTTTTCCTTCACTCAAGCACTTTACCCCTTGCCAAAAGCACCCCTGAGACTCCCTCATCCCTTATTCAGCACCCCCTTATCACCCTCCACCCACACATACATCTTCACGTCACCCACTCTAGAATCAAATGAAGCATCACTCATTCGTTCTCGGCCTCCTTTTGTGTCGCAGTCGACCGAGAGAGTGGGTGGATGAGAGGGGTTGCCTGGTTCGTTTGACACGTTGAGGAAGTTGAACGCGTGACAGTTACCCCTCCCCACCCCACAACTCCCCCATCTTCAGCAATCATCAAAACTCCCCCTCTCTCGTAGAGGAATATCTGAAGCAGGTCTGAGAAGGATATTGTTGACATCCCCTATTCTAAAAAAAAATCTACTATCCTGATATTTTTAGAAGATATTAAATACACCAGAATAGCAGTCAAACCCACTTTGGTGGCCGCGTGGTCAAAAAAGCGTCCGTTTCACAACATACCAATGAAAGGGAGTTCAAGTTTCAAATTCCACCCAGGAGTCACTTAGTGAGTTTTTATTACTACCTCTCTCTCTTTATATATATGTATATATATATATGCAAATTTGGGTGCATTTCTTTTCATTCCACCTTGCTGATTCATAATCCATTAATGTAATTGGTTGTGAATATAGTCTGACTGGTGAAACGTCGTATCTGGGAGCGGGACAGTCCCTCACTGAGAGCGTGGAGTTTTCTAAAACTATGGGTCAGTTTCATGGTCAGACTTAGTACGCCTCGAGTGCGGTGTTATACTAAAATTATTTACAAGAAGACTCCTACCCAAACTAGAATGGAAGGCGTACCAAGTCTGACTATGAAACTGGCCCATTCCATTCGAGTTCTGTTAGGTGGCGTACCAAGTCTGACTATGAAACTGGCCCATTCCATTCGAGTTCTGTTAGGTGGCGTACCAAGTCTGATTATGAAACTGGTTTATTCCATTCGAGTTCTGTTAGATGGCGTTCCAAGTCTGACTATGAAACTGGTCAGTACCAAAAACAAAATGGCTACTCTCAATTTTTTGGCAAAATGACTTTAAGAGTTTCGGTCTGATCCATAAATTATAATTTTTTAACATATTTCCAAAACTATTTGAGATATGAAATTACTTATTATTGCAAATATGTAGGTATATTTATAATACAAATATTTTATTTGAAATATATGTTTATAAAAGCAGTCATTTTCAAAATAAACTCAAATATGTATATTTTTTTTATTTTTCTGCCATGCGGGCTAGATTTATTACTCATTTTAGTATTTTACTTTATGTTTTTGGGTAGCTGTATATCACATGAACTGACATATATATATGTAATATATGAAAGTTGGTCAAACAACTATTATATCTCTCATTTAGCTGCCCTTCCTAAGAAAATTGGACTGTAACCTGGTCTGTCAGATAAGGAAGCCCCTTCACCATAAGATTGGAGTGTAGTATTTTATCTAGCAGTCATATAAGTTCCTCCTTAGTAAAATTTGAGTATAGTAGCTTTTATAGGTGTAAAAAAAGTTCCCTTCGTAAGAAAATTGTAATTGAGGTGGATATCTATAAATAGAAATACAAGAGGGATACTATAAATTATACAGCCGGAATGGAATTGTCTGCGTTTGACCATATTTAAAATTACAGTAAGTATACCCGCCTCGGTGGCGTAGTTGGCTAACGCGCTAGTTGTGTTGAGTTCGACTGCTGAGGACGGGGAGATCGAGGTTCGAATCTCGGTCGGGTGAACTGGGGGTGGTTTTTCCTAAATAGTTCTACGCTCTCCCTCCACGCAAATGCGGGTTCACTTCCTCTAATTCAACCTTCACAATTCCTAATCCATTAGCGTAATTAGTACTTAAAGCGTATAACCTGAACGGGTAGTAAGACGCGGTGCTAAATAATAATAATAATAATAATAATACAATAAATAATTATGTGGCTTATTAAAGATTATTGTTTCCATGTTCGGCTAAGATATGTTGTAATTATTACCTCCAGTTTGTGTTTGAATGGTGTACGCATGCGCATGTTTCCTGCTTCGTGTGACTTTATTTTGTAGGTGAGCAAGTAATCGCACAATTATTTGCACATGAACATAATCTCGAACACTTTTATCCACAAGTGCTTATAATACCAAATTCATTCAACACTTGGGTTAGACCTATAAATAAATATATATGTAGCTATTTTTTACAGCCTCATCTCTGCGGTTACACTTCATTGTGATTACCCCTATACCACGAAGATAATGGGTTGAGATTGAAACCTGGAACGCAAAAATAAAAATCAGACCAAACCCTTCCAGACGGCAAGAGGCTTCAGTTACGTTGCTATTAAGTAAGTAAACACACCAAACCCTACCAGACGGCAAGAGGCTTCAGTTACGTAGTTATTGAGTAAGTAAACACACCAAACCCTACCAGACAGCAAGAGGCTTCAGTTACGTTGTTATTGAGTAAGTAAACACACCAAACCCTACCAGACGGCAAGAGGCTTCAGTTACGTAGTTATCGAGTCAGTAAACACACCAAACCCTAACAAACGGCAAGAGGCTTCAGTTACGTAGTTATTGAGTAAGTAAACACACTAAACACTACCAGACGGCGAGAGGCTTCAGTTACGTTGTTATTGAGTAAGTAAACAAGATATCAGATGGTATGGGTATGTAATGAAGATGTAAAAAGAGAGGATGCCAAAGAGAATGATGAAGATGAAGTAAAGAGGAAAAAGTAAGGGAGGCCCAGAAAGATATGGGAGGAACATATAGCAGAAAGTGTTGAAGTGAGAGGGGAAGAATGGAAACAATTACTGGAGGAGTAAATTATGGAAGAGTGGAGGAAGATTGAGGTATTTTACTAAAGTCACCCAGCCATAGGCTGTAAAAGGTTGTAGTTGATGATGATGATGATGATGATTATGATGATGACTATGGGCTCCCATCATCTCAAAAGCACATTTCACGGATGATTAACAGGAAAATTAAATACAAGACTACTCTAGGAATAGAAATCGCATTAAAGAGCTGTTTTACTGCATTATTTATATGAAAACAACAAATATGATATATGCTTAGTAGAAACCCCTCGGGAGGACCATATTAAAAACACAAATACCAAGGTTTGGCCCAATCGCTGAAACAGTCTCGGCTTTAACCCGAGGCACAGACAGACAGACAGACAGACGGCATTGTGAAAACCGCTGTTTTGGTTTCAGGGGGTCATGAAATGTCAACATTTATCAAAATCTCTAGTTCAATTTTATTGACTATCACAATGAACCTACTTTCATTCCAGGTTGTCGAGAAAAAGTAAAAAGCTATTTTTTTTTCATCAATTAATGTCCTTCGTAGCATGTTCTTGCTGAACGAAGTATTTATACAGACAACCAACCTTTCCTGATGAAGTAAGCGATCGTGCCAACCCTGGTTCGCTTTACGAATCTCCCACCCCCTCTCCCCTGTTGAACGCATGTGACGTCGAGTGTCACCCTGCCGTCACCAGCAAGACATGATTCATCCCTTAACGTGTCGAGAGACCTTCCCTGAGAGGTGGAGGGGGTGAGTTTTCAAGGGATAAACTTACCGTTTTATTGTGACGCAGTCCTCACTGTCATAGTCCCACTTGGGTGGGATATGAAACGTGACAAGGTCGCGTCGAATATCTCACAGGGAAAATATATTTTCTTAAACTACGTTCTCATATAGAAAAAGTGTTGTGTTCAGTAAAATACTCTATAACATCGATATTATAGTGGACTTATAAGACTTATTTGACCCCGAACTAAAAATAGTGTGTATTTAGTGTGTGTGTGTTTTTTAGAACAGCGTCTTACTTCCGTTCGGATTTCACGCATATGTAGGGATGGTAAAAAAGGATCGATACTTTACTAATATTGATATTTTCCTTTTTAGACTAGTAGTTTTTTTACGCAATATTTTTTTCCCGATATTTTTACTGATATTAGTACTCACATATCGGTATCGAAAGAAACCACTTTTTTGTCATCTTCCCTTATGCTTGGATTAAATATTTAAGATAATTAAAGAAGGGTTCAAAATAGATTGAAAAATATTTTACTAATTATATTTTGCTATTAAATAACTTTCTATCAGTTGAATTTTTAGATACATTTTGAAAGCTGGTATGGTCAAACCTTTTATATCTATCATACAATACTATCTATTATAGGTGACCTGGTGGTTCAGGGGAAAGGTGTCAGACTTCTATGCTGGCCGCCGGGTTTCGATCCCCAGTCCCGGCAAAGATTTATCTGATTACCAAACCCTTCCTTAACCTCTGACAAGACATCTTGTGAATGTGAGGAATGCCAGGTCTCCACCGTGGTTCGGATTCCACGTTAAACTGTAGGTTCTCCATTTCATCTCACAATCACCCTACCATTACACATTAGCGTAAGTGCGTATAACCCGAACGGGTAGTAAGACGCGGTGCTAATAATATTAATAATAATATCTATTATAACTTATAGGCTCCATCAAATAAAATAAACGTGATAACCTAAATATACTTTAATATGGTTAAATCATTATAATTTTCAGTGTTTAAATAAATATGAAAATACAATTATTATCATTATTATTACTTTGCAAAAGTTGATATTATTACTTGATAAAAAATTAAGATTAAAGTTTCGTTACCGATACTTACTATTTCGATACTTGTACGCTATCGATATTTTTCTTCCAATACCTTAAATGAATACAGTATCGATCTTTTTCTTTCGATACCACATCCCTACGCATATGTATTAAATAGTTGCTAGTGCCCAGTGCCGCATGGGTAGAAAAAAAATAATTACTATATTAAATAGCACACACTTCCAATGGACATAATTAGTTATCTTTTTAACATCGCAATATGGTATTCACGAGATCTACGTCTTTGGTCTCTTAATATAAAGGTTGCCGCGGAAACAATTAAATGATCTATGCTGACGAGAGTTAAGGACAGCGTGCTGGGGTTTGCCTGACGTTCGGTAGAGTTCACCTGAGAAACATTATCTTCAACATATGAAATAGTGTAGAATGTAGTTTGCCTTTAAACTGTTTATCTTCAAGTACTAATATTTTAGTAAACTACTCTTAAATATACATACTAAAAAAAACACTATTTTTTTCGTTACAATAATAACGTTTTGTATATAAATTTAAAACAGTATGGTTCAAATATATGTACAGTAGCCCCGTGACTTCTTTGGTGCTGACTGACAGCTCACAGCTGACTTCTGACAGTCAATATCTAGGTATATACATACATTTTGGCTGTCAGAAGTGACAGCTGCTAAAAACATGTTTTTGCAGATCATATAGTTCGGCGTAGGGATACATAATTTGGTGTGGTAACTTTTCAAAGCTGTCAGTCAGCACCAAAGAAGCCATGGAGCTACTGTATATACCAAATTCCATTTTTTTAAATAAATTATTTTTACACTACCCTAAATTATTTGTTTTATGTAAAAAGTAAGAACGTATTCTTCTTTACCATTAAATCAAATTCACAGATTTCCATTTAAAATTAATTCTCCAAGGTCAATTTCCAAAAAAATCGAATTTTCTATAATTTTCTGTAGGTAAACTACATTTAAGTTAATTTATTTTGTATATGTATATATATATATATATATATATATATATATATATA
>CABFOW010004126.1:11557-36121 GCA_902141385.1 Timema californicum | reverse complement strand
ATAATGAACTAGAAATATTTTACAGCACAAGAATTACTATTTTATTCCACTATCATATTTTGTAAAAAAAAAATGGGAATCACTTAAACCACCTAAACTGAAAAAAACTTAAGCTCTCTTCCAGTTAACTATATATATATATATATATATATGTGTGTGAGCCATGAGATACCGGTATATAGTTATACTTTGTATATTTTTATATCATGCAAATTAAATGTTCTATTTTACACAACATAGCTGATACAAATAATAAAACATAGCTCCAATCAGTTTTTTTACAAATGTAATTTAAAGAATTGAAAAAGTCACAAATTAATTTGTATTGGGTCTAAATGTTTTGAGTTTGGTGTTCATAATTTTGGTGATAATTATGCTCAAACTAAATATCAACAACAATCTATTCAATGTTTTCACTAAAGATTTAAGCTAAAACATTGATGATAAATAAACGAATTGCAATGGTTGATTTCAGACTATGCTATTTGAAATGACCTTGGCCTAAACCGAAAAAGTATATTTAGGTAAACTGTACAAAATAAATCTTAGGTAAAGAAAATTTTTAAAGTAACTTACTTATTAGTTTTGAATAATTCATAAGACTTATTGTAAATATTATAAATAACCACCACAATAAATGAATCTAACCAAACACTCAACGAGTTAATTTCACTCTTCTTCACTCAAGGGTGGTAAGAAATTTCATAAATAAGACCTTAACACGTCTGTATGTAGCTTATATTTGGATCGGTTCAATATCACCTGGCTTAATAAATCATTGTCGTGTTTGTCATTTAAAATTATGAGAATCTAATATTAAACCATTCTACTTTCCGATTGATGTTTTACAGCCTAATAGGTGAAATAAAAAAAATACTTAAAAAATATTTTAAAATACACTTAATAGTAAACTATAAAACTGGCTTCAAATCAACAGACAAAAACATTAACACTTACATGTCAAAGGGTCTAAACAAGAATCTTGTCAACAACATTAGCTAGGAAAGTACGTGAAAGTACACCTTGTGACTTTCATAATAAATGCGTGCACACACTAAGTCTCNTATAATAAAAGCGGGCACACACCAAGACCCCCCCCCCCCCCCGTTCGCCACATTGACAGATTTCCCTCCCACATTTTCTTACCCAAACTCATCCATTCCAATAGGACAAGCGCACACTAACAGTTATTCTTTACTAAAACTTTATGTCTAACTCATACACCTCTGGTATTTTTCCCAGACAGCCCTGATTCACAACGAGGGGCAATAACTCCACTGATAAACTGCTGATTTTGGCTGAAGACCTGTAGCCTATTTCAACGTCCCTAAAAACATAACTACAAGTACCCATAGGTCCGAGTTGAACTGATACAACCATCTTGAAAAAATGTTGTTATTAGGACAATATCTAGCGCTCAACTTGTTTTAGAGCAAAATATGGTAAAATTATTTATGAAAGAAGATATTTAGATAAATTTTTTTACCATGCAACGCTTTGTTTCCGAGTGACATCTCTTATAATAACGTGCCATCCCCCTCCCCCTCTCTTCCCAACATTTCTTAGATTTAAGTTGATCAATTGGTTCCTAAGCTAAGATTAAGGCAATGATTCAAATTCTGAGGTTATTTTTGGGCTTTCACCAAATGTTAAAAGGGTCATAGGAATTCCCCTTTTCCTTATTCTACACCCCCACCCCACCATGTACGCACATAAATAAATATCGCACAGTCTTATTACATTATATTTCAATTTAATTGTTTGGTCTTAGATTAATCAATTTTATATTATTAAAACCGTTTATGATATTGTATTGATGATAGGCAAGCATTATTCATAGTAAATTGTTCCTTAGGTGATCTATTTATCTTTTTTTTTAATTATTAGCTCAATTTTACTACTATTTTACATCACCATTGAGTTTGAGAAACTAACGCATTTTTTTAAAAGGGTATTTCCAAGAGGAATATTCATGCTTTACTGCCGTTAATGCTGTTCTTTCCCTTGAACTCATTCATTTTATTTTCTATTTATTTTTTAGATTCCAAATTGATTTTATTTTATTATTAATTTTGGATTGAAGATATCAACATGGTCAATTGCGCAATACATTTGAGGATATATTTCACAATCTCAAAGTGAATTAATTATTCATAGGAATTAGTCTGGAAGAGACCCAATAATAATAAAAAATCGTTAATAGAATAATAAAGATCTTAAAGAGCCTCTTTAAACGGTTAACAAAGCGTCTGAATCACCATTTTGAATTCCTACAAAACAAATAGATTATACCATCAAACCTTTTAATCCTTAGTATAATAATGAAGAGCTTAAAGAGTTTCTTTAAAATGGCTGACAACGCACCTGAACTACCATTGTGATTTCTGACTAGGAAAATTAAAATTTTAGATTAAATTTAAATTTAAATATCAATTCTGATAAAAATAAAGTACACAAAGGTTTGACTTCCCGACATAGCTCAAACTTCTGCGGGACTATTACTTCCACCACCTTTGAGGTAATCAAAAAGATCCCAACTTGTAAATATATGACATTAGAATAGAAACACAGTAATATTATAATAGAATACTGGTAATTTATCACTAAACGAATCGGTAAAGTGTTAAAGTTTTAACTTATAAACCAACAAAAATTGATTACTTATATAATTTCTTCAAAGAAAATATCTCCACCAAAATATACCTATAAAAGAAACACTATCATATTTTAAAATCCAAACAATAATAGGTAGCCACACGTGCAATTACAATTTATATTTAAAGTAAATATTCCAAGCTAGAAAAAAAAATCAACATCTCTATAAATTACAAAGAAACTAGCACCAAAGTGGCAAAAGGAATCTTCAAGTGTTCCATAAAACAAATTTACTTTCAAAAATAAATCTTCTAGTGAGAAATTACTGACGCCTACACTGAACGATTATAATCACATAATTAACCACGTATTCAAACCCCCAAACCTGTAAGGTGCAGTTCTAAATTTTAAATATTTAATAAAATATATAGTTTTTATATATTGCCATCGTGAAGTGATTATGTCCAAGTCCAGATATACTAGCCCACCATGTTAGCTGAGCGCCAGCTATATATAGGTCTAGTTGATGGATAAAGGGGTGGGAGATCTTCATATTAAAAATACAACTCCACATTACGAACGCGTGCTCAAGTCACGTAGGCCGTACACCTGGTGATCTGACCGTCAAAACCGGGTCCGTTCATTAAATCACGTATACCGGACATCTGGAGAGTTGGCAGCTAAAGCCCGGCACGTGCTCAAGTCACGTAAGCCGTACACCTGGTGATTTGGCCGTCAAAACCGGGTTCGTTCATTAGATCACGTAGACCGGACATCTGGAGAGTTGGCAGCTAAAGCCCGACACGTTCTCGTCACGTAGGCCGGACACTTGGTGAGCTGGCCGTTAAAACTTGGCACGTTATCAAGTCACATAGGCTGGATAACTGGTGAGCTGGCCATTAAGACTTGGAACGCTCATCTAGTCACGTAGACCGGACACCTGGTGAGTAGACAGTTTAAGATTGTGAATGGTTTGGCTGTTGGCCGGCTTGGCCAATCAGCACAGTCCTGGATCCCCCTATTCAAGTATCTTGTTGACGCATCGTTAATAACTTGTCCATCTTCTATTCAGTATATAATATGATATGAACTAGCTGCGTTATGAAGCTTGTGCTAATCCAGAAGTTACAATGAACGAGTAAAGCACATATGTTAGGCATAATAAATTTTGTAATCTTTGATATTGCAGGATTTCTATGAGCATCGGCACTATTCGGAGAAGTTAGTATTAATTTAAACTAGCTAGTTTTGCTAGTGTTACTAATGCAGAATGTCTATATGTATTGGTTTATTTGGGGGTGGGTAGTATTCATGTAGCATTAGCTAGTATCACTAATGTTACATAATAACGGTTTACAAAAATTGTTTTTCACTCTCTCTATTTCTCATAACGCAAATCTGGATACACTTCCTCTAAATTTTACCTTACTCATTCCTAACCAATTAACGTAATTAATACTAAACGTATAGCCCGAACGGTGAGTAAGACGTGGTCCTAAATAAATTAGTTACTATCCTGTAGCATTGGTCGCATGGCCTAACGCAGAGACTGATCAATCGTGCCATCACTTTTGGTTGATCGCTTGATCACTAACTTTTCATGAGCGAATTGTTCATCATTCACCCGATAGAGGTCAGATTGAGATCGTTAGCCTTTCATGAGCGAATTGTTTCACCACTCGCCCGATAAAGGTCAGATTGAGACTAGGGCTCTAACAAATTGTCTCCTGCAATTGCGTCACGACTCCCACCCGCCAGTACCATTCTTATATCTGTGAGAAACAAAACATTAGTTATCTCTTTATTTCGTTCTTTGAGCTGTTTTGTTAATTTGGTTCCTTTTGGTAAAGTTTTGTGAAAATTAGAACGCCAAAATACTTAGAACTTATCCACTTAGTCAAAAATGGGAACTGGACTACTTTTTCGTTATGGTTAAAGAAAAATATTGCTGCCTAATTTGCAATACGTCAGTGGCGATACCAAAGAAGAGGAATTTGGAGCGCAGCCTCAACGCACTGCATGGTAAATATCAGTCCAATTTTCCACCTAATAATGAAATAAGAAATGAATAGTTAAAGGAACTTAAATCAGGACTGACTGCGCAGATAAACATGTCCACAAACCATCCGATCAATCAAAGGCTGCAACCATTGCCTACTTTCAAGTGAGTCTTAAATTAGCAACAAAATGTAAACCCTTTTCTGATGGTGAATTTATTAAGGATATTTTTGTTGAAATAGTAGATTCTATATTTGAAAATTTCAAGAATAAGTTTGAAAAAAAAAGCCCTTCAAGATCTGCAATTATCTCGGAACACGGTCAAAACACGTATCGAAAAGATAAGCCAAAATATAATAAAGGGACTGTTAAAAGATATTAACCAATGTGTTTCATATTCTTTGCAATTCTATGAGTCAACAAATGTAAGTGACACTGCTCAACTGCTAGTTTTTATCAGAATGGCTTTTGAAGACTTTTCTGCTAACTAAGAATTATTGGGCATGATTTTATTGAGAGGAAGAACACGAGGTATCGATATTTTCAATGTGTTTAAGGAGCAGACTGACAAGATATATTTGCCTGTATTTATACTCGTGTCAATGACCACTAACGGAGCAGGGGCATTAGTGGGTAATTTCAATAGATTCATAGTCTTTTGTCAAAAAGATAAAGATTTTCCAGATTTCTTAGGCTATCATTGCATCATTTATCAGAAAGTTTTAGCTAGCAAAAGTTTTAATACCAATTGTGTCATGGATACTGCTTTTAAAATCGTCAATTCCATCAGAGGCGGATTTTTAAAATGCAATTGGATGATAAAAAAATAGATTTTGTTTTGCACACGGATGTCAGGTGGCTCAGTTGGAGCAGTTTTTTTACAAAAATTTTGTGACTTTTTGGATGATATTATCAGTTTTCTTGATTATAGGTGTGACGATTATCATCAATTGCGTGATCTGGCATCTTTGCCAAATTTTAACTGAAAACTTGGTTTATTGAACTTGGAAATAAAAGGGAAAAATAAAACAATCAGTGATTTGATGAGTGGTGTCTCTGCTTTCAAGAGTAAAGCACTGGCTATGACTAAGGATCTCACAAATAAACGTTTTGTTCGATTTACAAACAGCATGGATCATTTACAAAAAATCCCGCATTAATTTTTAATTCGGGAAAATATGTAACTGGAATACAAACTGTTCTTGATGACCTTGAAACCAGATTCAGTGACTTTACGGAAACTGAAGATTTGATTTAGTTTACCATTTATCCATTCAGGAAAGAGACAGACACACAACCAATCGCAAATAAATATGCAGAGCTATTTTAATTGGACCAAGTTACAAAATGAAAAATGTAATAATTACACTGCGATGTGACATATTTCTGAAAGACAGGTATTCAGAAAAAAAAAATTGGAAATTTTTTCAAAGTAAAAGTATTCTAATTTGAGAAAATGCAGCGAACTTTTATATTCCTGCGTTGTATCTACATATTTATGCGAATGAGCATTTTCGTATTTAAAACAAACGAAAACTAAGCATAGCTCGAATTTAACAGACCAACACACTGACAATGGTCTGAGGTTGGCATTGTCCACTTATACAACAGACTTTTTAGCCTTGGTGAAAAAGATGAAGGGACAAACTTCACATTAATTGTGTCAATTAGTTAATAACTTTCAAATTAGTTTTAAAGTGTTGAGATTCGATAAAACTCATAACATTATTCAAATTGTATCATATAAATCAAGCACATGCAGATAATCCACAGGTTCTACCTACAGGAAATCAACGGCAAAGGTATGGAAGGTAAGGAATAAAATTTAATTGTAAGGTCGATAATTAGGAGCTAAGGGGGGAAAGTAGATCTTAGTTTCAATCAATCTAGCCACCTCTGGTCTAGCGCATCACTTTGGTGTTGGACTGAAATATTGGTGAAGTGAAGATTGGGGTTCAAATTACGGTCGAGTATACTGAGAGTGGTTTTCTCTTAAGTGTTTTACACTTTTACTCCATGTAAATTCAGGTGCATTTACTCTCAATCTATACCTTACTCTTCCCTAACGAAATAGTAAAAATTATTTAAAGTGCCAAACCCAAACTGGTAATAGTATTCAGTGGGGGAAAAAATTATGGCAATGTGCATAAGCCTGTGTTGCTCCAAGAGAACGCCCGGACTCACGTGTGACGTCACTACCCACTGTAATGATGTTAGGAAACAAATTTGCACGGCGGGGCCAGGGCGCACGAATTAACGTTTCGAGGCGGCGTCTTAGTCACACTTTGGGGGGTCCCCAAATTAAACATGTGTGACTCGACTGGCAAAGGGAGGTAGAAGCACCCGAGATATTCATAGAAGGTCGTGGGAGAATTGAGGCGGTGCGGGGCTGTAGGTGGGGAAATATTCATGGAAGAATGAATATAAAGTTGTACTTTTTTGTTTTTGTCATTTTTGCAATTTTTATATTCTTTGCTTACTACGCAACTCAATTTTATTTTCGTTCCCTTCTTTGTCTCTAGGGACTTTCTTCTAACGAGTTGACAGAAGAAAATAATAGGATACGATTGTGAACTTCCTTTAGTACAAAAGTACAGTCGTACACAAATTTATATTTTTTTCAAATCCATTGTATTTTACTTTGCACATGGTATATTTTTATATACTGCCAATACATTGATTTATTAATATTTGATCACTCATTAATATTTTAATAAACATAATAACTAGTAGAGTTTTGAGCAAATATCATAATTCAAATTAAGTATTTTATTTTTATTTGTTTAATCTATTCTTTTTAATAAAATAAAATTATAATTTGAGTCACATATATGCTAACAACCATACCATTGATGGTTTAACTCTGTCTTTTAAAATATTAACTCAAGTTGTTTAATATAAATTACTTAAAATTGTTATCCTGGAAGAAAAAATATTTATATAATATTTAGCACCGCGTCTTACTACTCGTTCGGGTTATACGCTTTAAGTACTAATTACGCTAATGGATTGGTAAGGGTGAATTAGAGGAAGTGAACCCGCATTTGCGTGGAGAGAGAGAGTGGAAAACCATTTGGGAAAAACCTCCCCCAGTTCACCCAACTGAGATTTGAACCTTGATCTCCCCGTCTTCAACGGTCGAGCGCAACACGACTAGCACGTTAGATAACTAAGCCACCGAGGCGGGTTGTAAGAAAAAAAAAGATCTTCCACAAGATAATTCATTGAACGTCATGCCAAGTGAAATAAAATAGTCCTTATCTACACTATGGGGACGAATAGCCTGACTAACCCCAGGGACAAAATAGCTCGAACCAGAGGTTACGTCGTGGTGTTATTTTTATGTAGTCTTTATCAGAAATTAAGATAGTAAGAATAAGTTAAACTATGTTAAAACTGCTATAAAATCGAAATATTGTTATTTAAAATAAAATAAACAATATTTAACTGATCCCAATTTAAATTTTATGAAGTGAAAGATGCTCTATGCTGCAGTTTCTGGTTTGAGCGTAATCGTGTATCTAATATCATTGTTCATCGGTTGTGAGATAGACTCTTAAAAATAAGTACTCTATTATACAGCCCTCATTTTCAAAATATAGCACAATTATAGTTTTCCCAAGTTTTCTATTTTTAGTATTAATGTATTGTACTGTATTTAAATACCACTGTACCCACTATTCTAAATTATCTCGTGTCAAGTTCCATACCCATAATTTAAAATCCGTATCTACTAATATTTAAAATTTAATTCCATTTATAATATCCGTCGATTTCTGTAGATATCATATTATTCACACACACAAAAATCTAGTATAAAAAATCAGTGTAACATTAATCATTAAAGCACATATTTAAAAAATAAATTCAACATTCACATTAATTATTTTAACTTTTGTAAAAGCTATTCCTTCTTCCATACTTATGATTGTCCACGTCTATAATAAAATATAAATGATATTATTATTATTATTACTATTACTAATATCGTATTTGACGTTTCCATTTCATGTTTCAACAAATAAAAATAAAAATTCATTGGATTATAGGTCAGTAAATAATGTTATGAGATTTTTTTCAGGATTCTCTTATAAAATATTAAGGTAACTTCTTGAACTTTATCCCAGGCATAAAAATAATGAAAAATAAATAAATAAATTTAAAAGTCTTTATTAGAAAGTTTTTACAATATTATTTCAATTCAATTACGTTATTTATTTATTTTTTAAATCATTTATATGAGGTATTTAAAATGCACTTCATGAACCGAGAATTTCTATGGGCAAGGGTGAAAGGACCTACAAATTTTGTCTATAAGGGTATATTCACATACATTCCAGGCTTATTTTACACTCCACACTCGACATGGGACCGACGGTTTCACTTCCCCTATAAAGGAAACTGTGTTTAGGATTTTTAGCGCTCAAGATAAATCCATAGACATCAGCTGGGAATGAACCCACGAACACCGGGTCCTGAGCGAGCACTTTACCCAAAGACCACATAGGTCAACTTTTTTTTTTTTTTTTAAAAAAGGGTCCTGCCAAAGCTATGGTTGTATCTTCTCATTCGTTAAATTTACATAATTGTATCAGTAGTAATGATTATAAAAAGTTAAAGTACTCGTTAGCTAGAAATGTTACCTACATTTGCTGCCACGTCGTTTAAGGCGTTTTACTCGGAATACACATAAGTTTAGAATAAAGTGAGTGTTTATTTCTTGGTATATTCAGGGATACTACTCTGAAATCACCTATACAGTCTGATTTTGATTGGAAGAACCTTTTTTTTACGCTTACAATAACTACTAACTCAATTGTCATATAGTTACATTAAATTATATCTACAAATTGATATCAACCAAAATAAATTATACAGTAATAATAAATCTAGACTCAATAAATAGATAAAAGTAAGATTAATTATTTCTAGTAAAGGTACAGAATAACATTAAAATAATAAAGTCAGTTTAAGATTAAAATATACAATATGCTTAGAAAACGGTATAGTTGGAAGGAAAAGTGATAGATCAAAATGTAAAGGAAAACATTCCTTGATTTCCACAATATATTAATCTTTTAAAGATTGAGATGAAATATGACAATGTCATTCTAAACAGTATTTCACTAATTTATTTTGCCAGTTTTTTGAATCCATCTAAAAATGAATTTTGTATTAAGCTTGCATGTGAAATCCGAGCTCATTTGCTGAAAGACATCCCAAAAGAGTGTTCACACACAAGAAATAGTTATACAGTGACGTCATAGTCTCCTCTAAATTATTCCAGCAAAAGTGTAAAAAAAAACCTGCCTTTTATTAAAGAGACTTGGTAAGGGTGTTGGTAATAAGGTCACAAAGGTACTTTGGGCCTTGAGGGACTTGCTTCGTACTCCTCTCACGGTGAAACCACATCCCATGAGGGCAATCCAATCTACAAGAATTGTTTATATATACATGTTGCTACTTAGGAATTCTTACCATATGTAGTGAGAAATATAAATTATAGCTCCCAAGAGAATTTCAAAATAAAATATTTTATTTTATTATAATACATTTTTAAGTATGAATATAATGAGATAAAACATTTGTTTTTATTATAGAAACATTTCTAAGAATACATATAATAAACGTACATTATAGTAAACCAAATTGTCTAAGTTAATAACACCAGGGAATAATTCTCACCCTATGGTACTTTTTATGAAAATAGAATCTCCGAAACATCAAAAGCATTGGCACATTCTTCAATTATTTAACAACTTTCTTTTGTAACCCTATTAAAAGAGATTATTCATTCAGTAGCCAATCTCAAGGCTTATTATTAATCAGTGATTAACCAAAAAATTAAATATAACACTACGCTACAACTGGAAACAACATAGAAATACAGGTGTTTTTTTGCTTTATTCTCATGAAAATAAAGATTGTGATAAAAAAAACAACTTAGAAATCATTATTTTTCAATTTTTCTGTATTTGTTAAATATAATAAAACAATTTCGATGGTCAGATTCTACTATTTTTAATGTAGAATACAGGAGAACACAGCACGTGGGGATGCCTGGTTCGAGCTTCATTGCCTACCTAAGTTAGATGACATCCACCGGAGAAGATGGGCTCTTTAGAGAGACCAGATATATCTTTGTCAACATTTACCTCAATCTGAAATAATTTGTCTAAAATATCGTTGAAAATAAGTTGATTTCAACTTTAAATTATATTTCATACATAACATGAAATTATTGCACAACAATAATATAGCATTCTAGCTGTCTTACCAAAAACCATGATTATTATAGGAGCCCACTTTGCACTACCAACAACTATTGGAAGTAGCTAGAGTTTGGCATTATAATAAAGATGTCTTATTTGATTTATTAAATATAAAATTCAAACAAAAAGATTATTAAAAGCTTTCGATAATACTGCCGTATAAATTACTTTAAGATTTTTTCTTTTACATTATTATTATTATTATTATTATTATTATTATTATTAGCACCTCGTCTTACTAGCTATTAGGCTATACGTCTATAAACTAATTACACTACTGGGTTAAGCTAGGAAGGCTTAATTTAAATGAATGCACCAGAATTTAAGTGGAGGGAGAGTGGAAAACCATTTAGGAAAAAACACTCTCAGTGTACCCGACCAGGATCAAACCCCGATCTCTCCGTCTTAAGCAGTCTATTCCAACATGAGATTAGCGCGTTATACCACGCGGCCACTGAAGCGGGTTTATATTTTTATCTAAAAGACTAAGGATACAAATACTTTTTTTGCCCGCCATTATGGCAACATGAGTTTCAATTTCAAATAAATGGTTTCGTATGAAAATCATATGACATTATTCTAAAATAATTTAGGCTGCTGCCTATTAAACATTTTGAATGTATATACAGGCTTACAACTAAACACTTGTCAGCAAAGCAATTATCTCTTCTTAAGACTCCAAAATTAATTTGGTGTTTCTTTGTAAAAAAAAAAGAAAAAAAGTTATTTTCAACGTGTGTTTCTTTCATTCCTTCTTAAAACGCAGATGTGTATTTCGCCAATCGTAGCTAATGGCGATGAAAGACCTCCCAGCAGTAAAGTAATCCCCATTTGGGGCTGAATGCTACTCATTGTGAGCCCTGATTTTCCGAGGTTGACTGGAACAGTATTCAAGACATCGCATCATTGTTAGAGGGAGAAGAGGGGCATCTTTCACCCTATTTATGGACCACAAGAATGTTTTTCGATGGATTTAGAGCCGACTTGAAAGACATACTTTGTGTGAGTCTCTGCATGGAACGAATCGGAATCTTAACTCACCTCTTGGACGGTTTTTCGGCAGCCCGAATTTAAACCGTGTCTTCCTGCGCAGGTAACTTAAATCTGTCGTCCATGACTGAAGAGTCCGCTAATATTCTATTGTGTTGAGACTGGCTGGTCCACCTTTAGCGAAGTATTGGTAAGGAATGTTGGGAGTACATTTTGTATCCAGCGTGTATGACCCCTCGCAAGCAATGTTTAAAACCAATACAATCTTCATATACTTTAGATTGAAAAAATGACACTTTAACACGGTAATCGAACTCGGGACCTTTGGTTTAGTGTGCCAAATCTCTCACCACTGAGTTATTCGGGAGTCATTCCGTTCCCCGAGTCATTCTTCACTCTTATTTTAAGGCCGAGTCTGTGATGGATATGTGGAGTCACCTGCTGCTACATGTGAGCAATCAATTAAGATCACGAGCTATCAGATAACGCAGCCACCTTTGACCCGGGAGGGCTTTATGCTGCCAATAGTGCAATTCGAAATGTACAGATGTTGATCTCATGACGGGTTAAATAGCCAAGCTATTCACAATTTCCATTAATATATAATATTGCTAGTGTGGGCTACATTGCTCGTAATTCAGTAGTATAAAGATTAGCCAGTACTAATGTAGCGTTCTCTAGGGGACGTTCGAATGTACTGATAGTACATCCATTCCATCGAGGCGCTTTCCATGTCCCGATGAGATGAGGTGATGGTGAGTATGAGGGTGATAGTGAATATTATAGGGATAGTAAGTATGAGGGGGATAGTGAGTATGCTAGTGATAGTGAGTATGATGGTGATAGGGAGTATGAGGGTGATAGTGAATATTAGAGTGATAGTGAGTATGAGGGGGATAGTGAGTATGAGGATGTGGAACCAATGGAAACACCTTAACCTAACCTTAGCCTAACTAACCAAACTCTGGTGACGGTTGTGGGAATTGCCCTTTTGGTAAAAGTAGCCAAGGTGCCAGCCGTGAATCTAATCCAGGACCCCTAGACTTGTAGTAGTTCCACTGACCACTACACCATGGGGTCGTTATTCTTCGATTTAAAGAATATGATATTTATAAGCGGCTATTTCCGGTCTTAACAAATATGATAGCTTGGCTATTTAATCCATCAACGTATTACTGTCTAACCAGGCGCGTGTCTTGGATTCAATCTCTGAGGGAGACCCACATAGATGGCCACGTTGACTAAACGTCAGATTTGTTTAGTCTGGTGGGCTGGTAACTGTGAGTTTGGGGTTAGAATCGCGACTTGGAGTAGTTAGGGTGGTTTTCTCCTAAAATATTTATCTTTCTCTCTCCACGAAAACACGGGCTATTTCCTTTGGGGACCCTATATCATTTTTTTTACTTTCTCGCTATTTTACAGGCAGGGCAAGTATTGTGATCGACAAAAAATTGAAATCAAGATTTTGATGAATGTCGACGCCTCATGATCCCAAACCTTAAAAAGTGGTTTTCGCAATGCTGTCTGTCTGTCCACCTGTCTGTATGTCTGTCTGTATGTAACTATTTTACCAATTGGGATAAAACTTGGTATCTAGGGTTTCCATAGGGCTACCCCAAGGATTTTTTTAATTTGGATACCCAACTATAAAATTAAGGGTAGTTTCCTTAAGAACGGAAAGAGAAAAAAATTATCTATAAAAATCGACTTTAACGATTTTGTTTAGATTTCATTTCTAAGCTTTGATAAATAACACAAACCAAATGGCTACTCTCAACTTTTCGTCAACATGACTAAATAAGTGTTCCAGTCTAATGTATAAATTATTATTTTTAATTTTATCCCCGTAAGTATTTGAGATATAAAATTAATTATCATTGCATACATGTAGAACTATTTATAACAAACATCTTTTACTTGAAATATATTTCTACAAAAACCAATAGTTTGTAATCTATACGCAAATGTATATTTTTTAACTTTTCCGACATTAAGGTAAAGTATTATGACTGTCAAAAAAATTCAACACGATATGTTGATGGATGTCAAAGTTTCATGACCCCCCTCCCCCTCCCCAACCCAAAAAAGTGTTTTTTTAATTCGTATTGGTCGGGTGAACTGGGGGTGGTTTTTCCTAAATGGTTTTACACTCTCCCTCCACGCAAATGCGGGTTCACTTCCTCTAATTCAAGTCCTAATCCATTAACGTAATTAGTACTTAAAGCGTATAACCCGAACGGGTAGTAAGACGTGGTGCTAAATATTATTATAATTTAATATTTTAAGTCGTATGTCTGTGTGTCTGTCTAACCCTAAGATTAAGAGCAGTTTACTAAAGTGTGAAAAGGGAAAAAGTCCATTTCCTCAAAATCGGCAGTAACGATTTTGATTAAAATTCGAATCTAAGCGTTGATTAAGATTACAAACAAAATCGCTTTTTCATTTTCCCATGAAAATTACTTTTAGGGTTTTTCACAGAAGCAAAAATGTATACACCTCCACAGCCATTTGTGATACTAAATAAATTATCATTTTAAAATTTTAGTACTATTTAAAATAAAAAATTATTATTTGTAATATATTTTTTATAAAACCAAAAGTTTCTGAGATATTGTCGAATATATTAATACAATTTTGTGAACTCTAGTTGTGAAGAGATACTACTTAAGTTTTAACCCAATAATCCTCTAATATCATAGGGTAAGAAAATAAGTATGTCTCTTAAGAAGTTGGTGTTTTTTTTCCTTTAACCTTTTAGGGAAAATGTTTGTACAGCACAGGGGTGAACACAGGATTTTCGTGAGGGGTAGGTGAGTAACGCAGATGCTCCCATCGGGATCGAGTCGGGGAGAGGGGTGGGAGGCACCTCGAGAAATTTTGAACTAAAAATATTTCAAAATTTGAGAGTAAATCTTTAATTAATTTTTCAAAGTAATGCTAAACTTGAGAATAATCCTCTAATGAAGGTTATAACTCGAAATTTGCGATTAGTATTAAAATTTATTATAAGCAAATAATAAGATCCTCGAGAAATTTTGAACTAAAAATATTTCAAAATTTGAGAGTAAATCTTTAAGTAATTTTTCAAAGTAATGCTAAACTTGAGAATAATCCTCTAATGAAGGTCATAACTCGAAATTTGCGATTAGTATTAAAATTTATTATAAGCAAATAATAAGAATATCGAACAAATAATTGTTATTAAGACGAAAATAACTTTAAATATAATAATATGTATTATATAAATAGTTTTTTTTAGCTATTCAATAAATTAGTTAAAATAGATGTAATTAATCAGATTTCAAACAACTGAACTCCACTCTATAGTATAGCTATTTATTTCTAATTCTTAATCGAAATTTTACCACTAAGCCATACTAGCACGTTATGTGTGTGGTATTATTCAAAGATTTTGTTTAAAGCACGTTATTTAAAAATAAATTATTTTATATATGTTTATTTATTTTTAATAATGAAAATAGTAATAATAAAAATGATAAAATAAATTGAAACCTAAACAAGGTTTGTGCAAAAAGGTGAGAGGTGCGAATCTTAAATTTGGGTAGATTTATTAATGCCTATTTTCACCATTTTAATAGGTACTTAATGTGATTGTCTTAAATCTTAATATTACCAATAACCATTTAAAAAATTAAATCTGGTTAGTGAAATAGTATTACATGACAATAAAATTAGAAGTGACTTTAATATTGATTTAATTGGTTTAATTTCTTGAAGGGGGCCACGTGACCATCATATCCCCTTCCTGGATCCGTCCCTGGTACACCAATGATCAATCTCTCTCATTTTACACTCAATAGTCAATAATTACCTATTTTATTGGTCAAAATTTGTAAAAGAGAAATCTAGTAGCAATTTGATAACCATAAGATGTGCATCTCCTAATAAAATACCGAAAATTTTAACCGGAAGTCAAAATTTTAATACGAAGTTTTGAGCCGTGGGGACCCAATATCTATATTTTTATTGGTCCAAATATACAAATGGAGACGTTAATATTTAAAAATAGAGTTATAAAATTTAAAACCGTGAGTCAACAAAGTTGTATTTATGTATATCGCATTTTGTTCTAGGGTTCGCTAGTGTATATTATATTACGAATTTTGAGTAAATATCTCCATTCGTAAACATTAGAGCTAGAAAGTCCGTGTGGAGTTCCGTACCATTTTTATGTATAGTAATAAACACATTGACGACAGTGTTTCTGCGCACAGGAGTTGAGAAGTCTTAGAGCGAGAAGATTTTATATTGGAAGCAGTTTTAAAATTTAAATCAAGAGCATTCCAGGAATGGGCTCCAACAACAGGAAAAGAGATAGAATATAAGATATATAACTATTATAGAGATAATATATTAGCTAAGATTGTTCATAAGTGATGAAAGTTTAGATTTAGTTAATAAATTGTTAACATAACAATATTACTCTAATATTGATTTATAAGTCATTAATAGACATAAAGTAGCTTTCATTAATGTTAACGTTATTTTTATACATATTTAAATCTGTTCACTGCTGTTTACTTTGCTATGTCAAGAAATCGAAAGTTTGTAGCTAAAGAGAACTTATGAATAAATGTTGTTTTTTTCATTCAAAAAATAGCTACACATTTATAACTATAATACCGCTTAATTTTAAAATGTATAGATCGTATTGACACAGATTAACGCACAAAATAAAAAAAATAAAAAACCTGTACTGTATATCTCTCGGTGTTAAATAATTTGGGTTTATTTTTTCTTTAAATATAAAAGTAAATATTGTTAGTAAATTTTTCATAATAATTTTGAAATCCTTATCACGTGAGCTGTGAATAATTCTGACTAATAATGTTGAATTATTTCATCTACGAACTGTATTTGAAGGCATTACTTCTATTATAGACGCTTGACGTAATCATTTTATTGCCTTTTACGTTGCTTAGCAAATAGTGAATGTATCTTCCCTGGCTTCAATTAGACAGAAACACATCATATTCCCTTTCCCACCTTGACCTTTGTAGCGGAGGAGCTTCTACTACACAGTAATAAGTTGGATGATAAATATCAACTGCTCACGCCATAAAATGTCTGCACACGATCCCCTAAGCTCGCCATCGTTTCCATTCTAGAACCGTTACAACGTATTTTTAGGGTCCCAACCGTTTAAATAGATAATACAAACTATTAAGATGTAATCATAAAAAAAAATTAAAGCTGTAAAAATAAGTAACGAAATTATAAAAGTAAAATGTATTATTTTGAGTTTTAAAAATACCTATCAGATAAAATTATATTATTTGGCTTTGAGATACACTCATAAAAAAAATTAAATGCTGTAGAAATAAATAATTTTGTTGCGTAAGTAAAATGTACTGGCTTTACATGTTTTTTAAGTACTTGTTATTATTATTATTATTAGCACCGCGTCTTACTACCCGTTCGGGTTATACGCACTTACGCTAATGTGTAATGGTAGGGTGATTGTGAGATGAAATGGAGGACCTACAGTTTAACGTGGAATCCGAACCACGGTGGAGGCCTGGCATTCCTCACATTCACAAGATGTCTTGTCAGAGGTGAAGGAAGGGTTTGGTAATCAGATAAATGTTTGCCGGGACCGAGTATTGAACCCCGGCCGCCAGCATAGAGGTCTGACACCTTACTCCTAGACCACCAGGTCACCAAGTCCTTGTTAACGGAATATATAGGACATATTCACTCGTAACAGGTTTTAAGTATTGTACAAAAATCACGATAATATAAAAGTTAAATGTTTGAATTTAAATAAGCCCTTCTACTTATTAAAATATGGTCATCACTAGTAAAATATTTGGGAAAAACAATTAATTCTAAAAAGTTTAGACCAAGCTCAGTAAAAGTGTAGGAATGATAGTGCAGGAGGAAAAATAGTGGATGGACAGAGGAAGATGGAGGCATTTTACTAGAGGGACCTTGCCACAGGCTGGAAACAGTTGATGATGATGATGATGATGATGATGATGATAATGATGAAATATGTTCTTAGGATTGTATTATTGAGAAATACAATATCCAATTTAGGTTTGTCTACAAAACATAGAAAGTTGAACAATATTATTTGATGCTAAATAAAGTAACACAAATCTGCGAGATACACTAGTAAATTTCGTAATAATAAATAATAAAGTGTTGGTGACGTAAATTACCTTTTTCTCCTAGAAAATATATTTTGACTGGAAGGTTTGTTATGTTTTATAATAAATTATTCATAATATAGTTTGTTATTATTTAATCTACAAACAGATTAAATATAATTGTAAGCTTAGCAGCGTAAAATATTGCTTGTCTTAACAATTACTTAATTTATTATATCAATACTTAGCAAATATTTGCTGGCAGCTTATAATAGTCCACATTTTTTAATCAGTCGGAAGTGGTCTGCCTTTTGAATTAAGACTTTTGAGTCCTACTCCCGATGGGACCAAACCTCAATGTAAAAATTATATTTGTCAATAGCTCAGAAACAATGGGTTTTACGAAAATATATTTTGAATAAAAGTTTTTAATTTTTAATAGTACAGCTTTGCAATGAAAATTTATTTTGTACTTAAAATAAATAGGTGGATATTATCGAAATTGTACATATTCGCTTGTGAAAGGTAATATCTGAGTCATTTCACGAATAAATGAGACTGTCCATTTTACTTGTAATGTCAAACAGTGGGCAGATAATAATTTTAATCAAAATCGTTAGAACCTATTTCGAGAAAATTTATTTTTATTCTCTTTTCTAGCTAAAGTAAACTCACCTTTAACTTTAGGGTTATATATTTAAATCCTAAAAAAAACATAAGAATAGAATTAATGAAACCCAAAACACAAGTTTTATCCCAATCGTTAAATGGTATCGGCTCTAAGACGACATACAAACATCACAGAAACCACTTCCTTGGTTTCAAGGCGTCATGACCCGGAACAGCGCGTCCTCATATTGCGGATAGATAATACGGCCTTCAAATCTTACGCGTAGTTACTAATATAGTGAATAATCAGTCGCAGATAGACGATAAGGGTAATCCTCCAGCTTGGGGGTTGGACGTTGGCCTGATGAGCTAGCCCTGTAAAAAAACCCATCAAAAACACCCAAAACATGAAGAATGTACCTGAAAGAGATATGATGTAATTTTACTGACTGGATATAACTAGCTTGTAGTGCGGTGATGAGCTTTCGAGCATCTAATGTCTAGTAATTGGTAAGAGCGTCATGCAAGGCTGATAGTTAACAAAATATTGAGTTCGATATTTTTTAATGATCATAATAATTCTATCTTCGAGGGGTTGATGGGAAATAATAAAGTGGTTTTCTCTTGTGTCAAGTATATCTTTATCCCTAATGATATGAGATTTGATTGTATTCAAATGAATGATAGAGAATGTCCACAATGAGCAACTGTATTAACTTTCCCCTAAATAATTTTACTATAATTTATTTTGTATCACCTCGTCTTGATATGTGGTAAGGTTATACGCACGTATGATAATTACTCTTGTGGGGTAGGTATGATAAAACGTTTAGAGGTAAGTAAACCGCATTTTCGTGAAAAGAGAGTTAGAAACCATTTAGGAAAAAACGCCCACAGTAGACCCGGCTGGGATTCGAACCCCGATCTTCCCGCTATCACTAGGCCAGTCTAATACGAGAGTGACACTTCATACCATTTGGCCACTGAAGTGGGTTCGCCTGAAGAAAGGCTGTAAAGGAACCAGATTGGAATTTAACACATTCCAAACGCAGCGTGCTCCCAGAAATTCCCCCCACCCCTTTTGTCTCTCAGAAATACCTTACCTTGATTCAAAGAACGTCTCTGCGTCAGCTCAACTCATTTTACGGCTCCGGGTGAGTTGCGGCCGCATGAGATGTTTATCTCTAAAGAGACAGTTGAATTGCGGCCCCACATTTTTAGAGACACGTACGTATGGTGGCCCAGACTGTTGACCTAACTTAACCTAACCTAGCCTAATCTAACCTAACAAACCTTCAAATTTTTACCAAAACCATTGAACGACAAGAACTGAGGAAGTTTGTATATTACGAGGGATGTTGACATGATACGATGACAGGTTATATGTGAAATTTAAGACAGTATTATAGAAAGCACATTGCTAGTTAGGTGGACGCAACTCATACCTCTCTCTATCTCTCTCTGAAGTGAGTGGGACGCAATTCATGCGTGTCTCTCAAAAATCGTGGCTGCAACTCACCTACACAGATCTTACAACTCCTCAGTGTTTTTTCAATGGTTAGAAAAATAAAAACTATATTAATGTGTTATGATAATATAGCCGCATTTTTTAAACTACTTAAGCCAAATTGGCACTCTCAATGATAACACAAGATTAGCAACATTTCCTAATGTGTTGCCTCTGTTTCATGATAGCATATATGGTTACTTTTTATTCATATTTCAGTGAATTTTAAAAAGGAAAATACAAACTTTGGCAGATTGTTTTCCTTTCAAACAACATTTTGTTGCATAAACTCACAAAGTCCTACAATATTTCTTCAAATGAGACGTTATTAAATGGCTCAATTCGCTTGGTTGTCTTAGAAATAATAAAAGAAAAAATATGTAATAATAAATTATAATGGATATTTTATTTGATAAATTTTGTTTTAAAATGTTTTTGTTTTTCTCTGTTTGCCAAGGACTCATTTCCATGACTGAAGGATGAGAAAGTTAATCCACGTTTCCAGAGAGTCTTTATTCGATTTAATTTGGCGTTAATTAATATATTAATTAGTTGTCCTGCTACCCAATTATTAAACATCTAGTTCCGGGAGTTTGACTTAGGGCTTAATTTCTTGGTTTAATTTGGTTTATGAGTCTTATACCTACAAAAATTTGAATTGTTTATAAAGCACACATTAAATACGTTCAAATAAAAGAACAGTTTTAGAAAAAGTATTGTTTGGATCAAGCTAAAATTGAACATTAATGATGAATGCACAATGTATTCGTCTTTTCAATAAAAATAATATATTGATAAATAATAATAGTTTCATTATTAGGAGCACATGTTCTTCCACGATAAAAATAATAAATGTTAGGACTTTATTCTATAACAACAAATTTCCCTTCAAACCATTGTAACTATTGATGACTGCTCTAATAAAAAAAATACATTAATTTTTATCATTTTTCTTTTTTGTTAAGTTTGAATAGATGGCACCAAATAAAAAATTGCATCCGATTAGTTACGTCTTCATACATTAAACATAACGAAGAGAGATAAAAAGAAAAACTTACACGAACATGCATCTGGATAAAAACCTAAAAAAAATAAAAAGAAAGAACTCGTACCTAAGTCTTTGCGACAACGAAACAACCCGTCCTATTTCCTCGTATCTTTTTTGTGAGGATCCATCTGGTGAGGTGAGCGCATGCGCAAAGCAGATTCTTATTGTTGCCAACAATCTGACACGGATCCTGCACTTTTAGTCACGGCGGACTATATGGCAGGGGAAATTCGACTCGCTTGAAACACTTGGGGTGGCTAGAAATAGGGATGACGCGTCCTCCTTCTTCACCTCGCCCTTCCAGCCCCTCTAAAGATAGGAATGCGTTTTATTTCATTAAAACTGACAGTGTCTTACGATGGCGGATATTTAAATGGAAATTCAAATAAGTTATAAAGCTGATGTTGCCAAATGTTGGTTATAAAATATACTGCGACCTCGACTGTTTTTTTACTCCCCCTATTTTCCCCAAAATTAAACAAATCAGAAGGCTTATCAAGATTTAAATAACGATTTTGTATGCGTTTATTACTTTATAGTTAACGGATTGATAGAAGAATCTTCAATCAAGCCTCAACTATGCTCCCAGATGGGTCCAAAGATTTTTTAAATAATTTGGTTATGTTTGTAGCTATAACACATCATAAACAATGCGTCTAGAGAAAAATGGAGATGCAGTGGGCTTATTTATGGTGAAAATAATCAAAAATTAGTTGTTCAAAATATTGAAATATTATAATTAATAAAATATGTATACAAAGTAGGTTTTTTTAACGTGTTTAGACTTATTTTGAACCATTTGGTTCCAATGTATTCAATTATTTAACTTGGAGCTCCAATGTAACATAATTCATTTAGTCGGTGGGTCCACAAAGAATAATCTACTATATTATTTTTAATAGTGACTTTTTAAATTTACTCTTTTAAAATTTGTGTTGTACAAAAAGTTTTACGATCCACCTTCTTCTCACAGTGGTTGTTTCAACTAGATCGCTTAAACCAGGGGTGGCCAACCCACGGCACGCGTGCCACCTGTGGCACGTGGAAACGTTTTAAGTGTCACTACTAAAGTCACAAAATATAACAATAACAAATTTGATGAAAAAATAAATCACCTAATTGGGCCAGGTAAATAAGTTTCTAAAAATATTAGGTCTACTAAGTTGGCCGTCTCTGTTGTATTGTTTCCCGCTACTCAAGCTTTCTCTTCCCTTTCTACTACAACCCCAACCCCCTCTTCCCCCTTTCAAGTGCCATCTTGACTAGTTCAGCAGTCAAGGACACATTCCTCTGTCTGCACAAATCACATTTTCCCGCTCAGTTTGTTTTTAGGTGCCGTACTGACTGGTGTGTACTGTGTTATCCTCCGATGTGAACTTTTTTTTCTATAATGATCTACTTGCTGTTAGTATCGTTTTGTACTGGCCTTGAGTAAGCCATCTACTTCCAAAAGGAAGTACGAGGACGATATTGCTCTTCGGGAGTTTAATAGGTAGTGGAAAGAACAGTTTTTATTTACAAAGGGAAACTCTTCTAAGCCTGTGTGTCTTGTTTGTGGGGCTAGTATTGCAGTTCCCAAAAAGTTTAATCTAAGTCGGCACTTCAAACAGATGCATCCCGATATTAACATAAAATATTCAATTGGCTCAGCACTAAGAACAGAATTTGTAAATAAAAAGAAACATTCACTAACTGTCCAACAAATGCTTTTTAAAACAAAAAGTGATCAGCTGATGACATTGGTCAAAGTTTCTTATGAAATCGCCCTCATCATTGCTCGAAAAAAAAAGCCATACTCCGAAGGAGAAGAGATAATAAAGCCAAGTCTAATGGCCTTCGCAAAAGCCACTGAAGATCCTAATGTTATTAAAATGGTGGATGACGCTGCACTTTCAAGAAATACTGTTATGCGGTGGATCAATGAGATGTCTGGTAACGTTAGCAAACAAGTAGTTTTGTGTATCAATACTTGTAAAAACCTTTCCATCGCCTTGGACGAGAGCTGCGATATAAGTGACACTGCTCAACTTTGTGTTTATGTGTGTTGTATCAACGAGCAATTTTATGTTACTGTAGAGCTTCTAGAATTGCACCAGTTAGTTTTATGTCAAGGAGAATATATTTTGAAATATATAAAATTAGTCATTGAAAACAACAGTTTAGATTGGGATAAATTATACAGTGTTTATACAGATGGGGCTACGGCAATGACTGGCAAAGTAAAAGGTTTTGTAGCTTTGTTGGAAGGTTATTTGAAGCGTAAAATTTTTAAATGCGACTGCATTATCCATCAAGAAGCCCTTTTGGCCAAAGATATGGAATTCTCTTCTGTGTTCGATCCAGTGATGCGATGTAGCAATAAGATCTGAGCTAGGGCGCTGAACAGATGGGAATTCCGTGAACTCCTTGAAGCAGAATCGGAAGACAAACGCCGTGGTGAGCTTCTGCTTCATTGTAGTGTCCGTTGGTTGTCACAGGGAAAGGCACTTGAGAGATTTTGGAATTTAAAGGGTAATGTTCTGAAGTTTTTGGAAGAAATTGGAGAACTACCTGATGAGTGTACGCTTTTGAAGAATGAAGACTGGCTATGGGAGTTAGCTTTTCTGACGGACATTATGGGTCACCTTAAGATTTTGAATCAGCGTTTGCAAGTTAAAAATAACATGTTTCCGACGTTATTCAGTTCCATTCAGGCTTTTAAAGCAAAGCTCACTCTGCTGGATCATAATATTTCTCAGAATGAGCTCTCCCAATTTCCTCCAATGAAAACACTTTCCAACACTGAATGTAGTGGTGGGCGTACAGGCATTAATAAATACAAACATGCTATATCTGATTTGAAAAACTCTTTTGAAACTAGGTTTTCAGAATTCCAGGATGAAAAGAAAAATGTTCAACTTTTCACGAATTCTTTTTCAATTTCTATGGAGGAAATGGTTCTCTACCCTTCTGACGTAAAAATTGAAATATTGATATTCAGAACAACGTTGCAATTCACAGCAAGTACAAGGAAGTACTTGAGAATCCATCCAGCCAAGAATTTTCCATCTTCTGGAAATGCCTTCCCTCATGCCAGTATCCTACATTAAGAGACCTGGCCTTGAGATATTGTTGTAGGTTTGGTTCTACATACATCTGTGAGCAAACACTTTCACTTTTGAACTTGGATAAAAATAAGTATCGTTCAATTCTCACTGATGAGCATTTAAAAACCTGATTCTTCTTGCTTCTTCCAAAACAAATCCAAATATTAATTAGCTTGTTAACGTTAAAGAGATCAAGAAACCTCACTGAAAGCTGAAATATTTATTTATTTTTATTAAAAATTGTTGTGATTTCTACTATTATTCAGTTGTCTTATTATTGCTGTTTTTGTCAACTATCATTACTAGAACTGTAGCATTTATTTGGAATATATGCTAAAAAAAAAAA
>CABFOW010004126.1:0-10322 GCA_902141385.1 Timema californicum | reverse complement strand
TATACTCTGTTCAACTTTATTCTCACTATCAATAAAACTACAAATTGTTACCATTGACATATATTCTTCTAAATCCAGGTTTCCTGCTTTTAGCCATCCCCTTTCCTGTTATGATCATCAATATAATTGAGGTGTGAATTCGCGGGGAATATAAGAAAATGGGCCTGTAATTGACCTGTTTATTTTTGTTTGTATTCTCACAGCCCCTCTGCAATTGCTATATTTATTTTTTTATTTTATTGTCTATTGTGCGCCAGTCTTATTCTTCGGGGAAGAGTAAGGGCGGCGGTACAGAACATAGTCACAGAATTACAGCGTGTGAATAGTGTACAGTAGCTGTGAACTATTTTTGGAATGAAAATTCTTGACACATGCAATTTTTGATTAAAAGTTAAATATTTTAAATGGGGTTTTGCTAATGTATTTTATGATGTCATATCTCAGAAACACAGGTATAAACCAAACTCCTAATATAATTAGTAATAAATAATTATATAAGTTATATTACAGTATTATATTATCAATTTTTAAATTGGATTTTTTTTATTATTGACTATATTTTTCTAAAGTTGTTGTGGGTTGGGTACTGAAGTTAAGCTAGGTTTGAGATTTTGGGGTGGAGTGGCACGCCAAGGATTCTTAGCGCAAATAGTGGCACGCCAGGAAGAAAATTTGGCCACCCCTGGCCTAAACAATGAACGTGTTTTTACTATAATACAGCGCAAAGAGCCTAGTGCTAACATAGCCATCATGCTCACTATCACCATCAGACTCTCTATCGCCCTCATACTCACTATCACCCTCATAATCACTACTACCCGCAAACTCACTACTACCCGCAAACTCACTATCACCCGCAAACTCACTATCACCCTCATAATCACTATCACCCTCAAACTCAATATCACCATCACCTCATCTCATCGAGACATTGAAAGATCCTCCACGGAAATGATGTACAGTAGGCTACTATTAGTACATCCAGGCATCCCCTGGACAACGGTACATAATCAGGTACTAGCTAATTTTTCCACTACTTAGCACCTAGTGATGCAGCCCAGACGCGCAATATTATCAGTGTATTTTAAATTAAATGTGTCGTTAGTGATGGTGTAGTTTAAGTATTGTTGTAGTCTTAATAGTTTTATTGTTAAGTAGTTATTGATGTTATAGTAGTGTTAGTACATATTTAGTGCCATGTAGTTTTAATTTCAGAGTAGTTTTAATATTAGAGTAGAGTACAGTGATATGAGGTTTTAAGATTCGGATGGATACCTACTATATAAAAATGATAAAGTTTTTTACTCTATTGCTTAGAAAATATGCATAGTAACAACATACGGTTTTTTCTATTATATTAAACTTATAAATTTAAAATTAACTATATTAATACAAAGTTACAAGTTAATATTTACTTTTTTTTTACAATAGGACGCAATTTCAATTAAATTCAAATTGAAATAAACATGAAATACAATCATATAGTTTTGAAATTATTATATTATTATAGAGAGTAAGATAATGTTCTATACTACACGACAGATATTTATAACATAATAATTTTAACAAAATTTCATATTTTCAAATTGGATCATGTCTGAACTGTTGAAAAGTCCAGTAGCTTCCTGGTAGATTGCTCTGTCTTCGGAAGCACCTCTCCCTCTTCAACCCAGATCCTTTTTTGGCATTCACTATCTTTTCATCTTTTTTTTTTTGTAAACCCCGCTACTCCCCCTCCCATCAGCCCATTTATATCCTGTTCGTGTAAAACTCTTGAATTGACACTTATTGTCTGTCACCTCCAAACTTGAGCCATTGAAAATGTTTTCTGTGATGTATTTATATGATCTATGTTAAAAGTTTATTATAGAGTAAACTTGATTATGTTTAGCTTATAAATAATTTGCATAAACAGTGTTTCCTTGATTAGATAAAACCTATTTATATAACAATGGTTTTGTAAGAAGAGGCGAAAATTATTTATCTAAATAGTTTTATTCGTGTTTTATAGATGAACAAGACCTTTTTCCACTTATAGCAGGATTAATTTGGAAGATATTAAGATTCAATGGTGAATTCAGGAGTTTATTTAGGGGAGGGTGGGCTGGTGTGTCAACGTTACTATTTCAATCCCCTGAAAATATTCATCAAATTATTTTAATTTAAGACATCTTACATTTTAGTAAAAATAAACACACATGTATATACAGGTTGTTAAAAAAAAGGGGGTTCAGAAATTATGGATCTTGTTGTACGCATTAAATTGAGTAGAATGATTTTAATGATGTTACAAGACCTCTAGTTGTGTCAATACGTAGGTAAACTTCAATAATAATAATAATAATAATAATAACAGTGTCTTAGAAATTATAGGTCCACAAACCTACTCACATAAAGGTAAAGGCAATTTTGTATTTTAGTAATAAAAAAATAAATATTACGGTGCACCACACAGACATTCTCTCGGCTTTATCTTGAAATAGACATTTACTAAAAAATTATTAGGATTTGTGAAATGAAATAATATACACTTTTACTTACTCTATGCAGGGGCGGCTTAAGGGCCATGTAAACCAGGTGACTGCCTGGAGCGCTGGTTTGAGGGGGCGCTAAACAGAGCTAGACATCACCTAACGAAGCCTGGGCGGGATATGAAAATAATCCCCAAATCTGACAACTTCAAACCTGACGTAACTTGGGCGTTAAATTAAAATAATCCCCAAACCTAACAACTTAAAACCTAACGTAGCCTGAGCTTGATATGAAAATAGCCCCCAAACCTACCCACTTCAAACCTAACGTAGCTTGATATAAAAATAGTCCACAAACCTAACGTAGCCTGGGCGTGGTATGAAAATAATTCCCAAACCTAACAACTTCAAACATAACGTAGCTTGATATGAAAATAGTCCCCAAACATAATTTAGACAGGGCGTGATAGTGGAGCTATTAAGCTTAAAATACATTCAATTATTTATACTAACATAAAATTGTACACAGTATAATTTTGTGATGAGTAAATTAGAATCTAGTGCCACTATTAAAATATTATTTTACATTTGCCAGCTTGGAATAATGTCGCCCTAAAACCTTTTTCTTTGTAATTATAACGTAAACCATTCATAATGTCAAAGTGTTTGTTAAACTTATAATAATAATAACAAATAGAAGATGACATTGTCTACCAAACAGGTTCTTATAGTTTTATTTGTAATCCTAAGATATTTTGTACAATCTCGAAGTGAAATGTTTACCGTGTGTTTAACATTTGTGGAGTTTCCCCTTAAATTATTTTCCTACCACAGCTAGGTAGTTAGGTTTGGAGTTGTTAGGTTTGAGAATTATTTTCATATTTTCCGAAAGTACTGTACAATGATAAATGTGGTAGCTGGCAGCTATTAGAAGATTTAAGAACTGCTAAAAGAAAAAGAAAATTAAAAATAAAATTGTTTTTGTCAAAGTTTTGAATGCCAAAAGTGACAATAAATCATCATATTAAGGTAATTGCTGATAATATGGTTTGGCAAATGGATCATGAGATTTGATCTGCTATCTTTGGCTAGATGTTAGTTACCTACACTCCTATGGTGAATGGACTATATTATCCACCAGTTACGTAGAGAGGTGCCAAAAAGCAATACTGCCCGGATGTGAAATTTACCTCGGGCCACCCCTGACTCTATGGCATAAGGAACTAGGAACACTGTTACAGAAAAATTGAGAAAAGAGAAACATCTTTGTCAACCAAAGAGCAATAGAATAAAATTCATTTTCAAAAACCTGTATTAAAAACAGTGGTGTAGTCGTAAATTTAGCAGTTCCGGAACGCAAGGTCGTAGCAGTCCCAAAGTTGATGTGGGATTCTGGAACCCCCAACCGCCGTAGGCGAAAGTCTTGCACAAGCATAAGTGCCTCTAGAAGCAATATGGATCATCTTTTAACGATTACTATGGCAGAAACTTGCTTAATGCTCTTCCCCTAAAATTCCAGGAATTCGCATAAAGCACTGTAAATTTTACCAGAGTATATTGATTAATAGTATGAAAAAGGTTTTAACATAATAATGATATAAAATCAATTAGTTAACTTGGAATTGCAAAGTATAAAACTTTACTAAAGAAATATTTTGAAAATTTTTCTTAGAAAAGTAGTGCCAGTACGGCGTTTCACCACGTTCCCGTTCCACTACACCCCAGATCAAAAAGTATATATATATATATATATATTTGTTTATAGATCAACTGTATATATATATATATATATATGTTTATAGATCAAAAATTATTGGCTTAAAAATTTTTTAGTAGTACTATAACTTTAAAATGATAAGTTATTACGAGTATCAAATAGTTGCTATGAAAATTTGAAAATCTCCTCTATGTAAACTACCCTCAAAGTCATGTTCATGAGAAAATAAAATGTTCATCTTGTTTATGATGATAAACTGTGTTTATATATAAAATTTAATCAAAATCATTAGAGCGAACTTCGAGAAAATATATGTATTCTCTTTTTTTGCCTTTCAATAAACTAGCCTAAATTTAGGGTTAGATATCTAATTCCAAAAAACCCTGAGAGGGGGAGGCCTTATGTAAACCCCAGATACAAATTTTTTAGCCCAAATGGTAAAATAGTTTCGGTTCTAGCCCAGACCAAGGTACAAACAGTCAGACAGGCGGCATTGCGGAAACAACTTTTTATTTTGTTTCAGGGGGCTGTGAATCATCGACATTTATCAAAATCTCGATTTAGAATATTTAATGATCACATTATTTTAACACCAAGGTGCCGATACAAATCAAATATTAATTTACAAAGTTTAGCTACCCACAGCCGTTGCTTCCGTTAATTTGACCACCATTGATGGGGGTGGGGGTCAAGGTTCGAATCTCATCTGCGTAAACTGAAGATGGTTTTCCCGTTATATATAAATGTATATATTATACACACCTTTAATGGTTTTCCGCAAGTGATTTATAACTCTGGTTTTCCCATCTTTACTCCATAGAAATGCGAGTTCACTTCCTCTTGGCTACCTTCCTCAGCTCTACCCAATCAGATTAAACCGTTAATAAACTGTGGTTTGAACGCAACAATAATAATTAAAAGACTTGGTTTAGGTTGGACTATAATCATATTATAATAAATTAATGATTATAAATGGAAACTTAGTTTAGCGAACTTTATTTAATTTTGATTTTTTTAGATCATAGAATACAATGTTTTTGTTAGTATGGTGTTCGAAAAATGTTAACAGTATGGCCTATTTGTAAAGTGATGTAGGCGTACAGAACGTAAATTATATTTTATTGAAATAAAATTTTAAAAATTGCAATTTTTCGCCAATTTTGACCACCTTTTTCTGACTCATTCATTTTTTTAAAGGTGTTTCCAAATTTTTTTCAACAGGCTATCACCTAGAAAAAAAATATTGGTTTTTCACTTTGGTTTTTCTATATTTTGTACAAACAAATTGTGGTGCACTTATTTTAATTCTAACCTCCTTAAACCATGTATTAAAATAATTAGCGTAAGTAGAGACCGTAAAAACTATGCCAATTAAAAAACAATAAAAAATGGCTACAGTTTTTTAAATATAGGGAAGAAAATATATTGTTATATTTTTTCTACAGTAATAAACAAAATAAATAAAACAGTCACAATTTACTGGATTTCCTATGGTAACTCGGAAACATTATACTTTGACCGGGATTCAAGCCCTTGTCCTTTGGACGTCATTCAATAAAACCCTGAAATTGCGGTTCAAAACTCAGCATCACTCCTTGGATAGTATAATGGTGGTAGCTTGTCTTTTGTTAAGTAGCAAGCAACAAAGTTGAAAGGATTGTGGGCTGCATATGGAATGTAAGGACACTCTGAAAGTGGGGTAGTAAAGAGGGGGGGAGGGGTCGGTGTGTCACTGTCATAACTACAGCAGCGTACCTCTGGTGAGGTGATAATACATGGAAGTACTTGGAAGAGAGATTTGCAAAACCTCGAGATGTCCATCCGAATCTTAAGTGTTAGAGTAATTTAAATGTTAGTATAGTTTTAGTGTTATAATAGTTAAAATATTAGTCAGTTTTAGTGCCAATTAAGTTTTAATATAGATCTACCATCAGTGAGTTCTAGTGCCGTGCTTGACTAATATTAGTGTTAGAGAGATGCTAGTGTTTGGATATTCTAGTGTTAATATATTTTTAATGTTAGTACAGTGTTAGTATGTTGTTTGGATATTAGTGCAATCTAAATGTCAGTGTAGTTTAAATGCAATTTAAGTTTTAGTTTAACTTAAGTGATAATGTGGTTTAAGTTTTAGTGTTATTTAAGTCTTAATATAGGCTTAGTGCTAGTGTAGGTTTAGTATTACTATAAATACTGTTTAATGTATTTTTAAATTTAGTACAGTTCTAGTGTTTGTGTAATTATAATTTTAGTGTAGTTTTAGTGATAAAATTGCATGCTAAAGTAAGTGTGCTGTTACTAAACGAAGTAATGTGTTAAAACGTGATTATAGCTCTTTGGCGAATTAAGGCTGGACAGTAAAACTTTATTACTACTTCACTAGAATTCAAACAACACTCATTCTTGATTACCTTTGTCAGGTCGTCTTCTAGCTCCCCCCACCCTCGTATTTTTAATTTATTCGCAACAGTAGTATGTGCTCTCTTTTAAAATTCTCTCTCGTGTAATTTTAAACATCCCCCCCACCCCCACCCCAAAGTTAAGGTTGTCAAGTAATAGCCATAGATGTTCTCTATTTTGTATAGTTGGCTCTTTTTAATTAAAGATTACCCACACCATTAGACACAATGATCTATGACGTCAAACTTGTGACAGGAAGTATTGCTGGTAGTGGGGGGTAAAGGGGCCAATGGAGTTATCCACATGTGATTCATCACTTTGGTTTTCTCATCTTCTACACAATAATGCGTGTACATTTCTTACATGCAGCCTTGCCACCTTTTAACCCATAGACTGAGCCATTACTTACCCTTTTAATGAGCCTTTTAATTTTTAAAAAAACACAAGGGTTATTGTATTATTTAGCTAATATAATATAACTGAAAATGATATTACAATGGAAATGCAGCATCATTCACCTACAGATTCTAGTCCCAATTTTAGGGAAAATAAATGTTACTCTGTACCGCACAGACTTTATATTTACTTTATATTAATATAAAGACCTTTACTAAAACTAGTGAGATTTGTGAACCTAAATAATATACATTGTTGCAGAAACACTGATCCAAAAAGCCTGAATGAAATAACACAAGCCGTTACCAAAAACATTGAGAAAAGAGGGACATCTTTGTCTAGCAAAGATTATAACAATCACTTTCACATTTCAAAGATCTGAATAAAAATACATAATATATATTTGCTTATAGCTCAGAAACTTTTTGTTTTATAAAATATGTTTTGATTAAAAGATTTTTACAGTCAATAAATATAAAACTTTATAATAATAAGTTATCTTGTATCTCAAATAGTTGTGGATATATTATTCAAATTGGATATTTACACCTATAAAACCCGCCTCGGTGACGTGGTTGGCTAACGCGCTTGTCGTGTTGAGCTCAACCACTGAGGACGGGGAGATCGAGGTTTGAATCCCGGTCGAGTGAACTGGGGGTGGTTTTTCCTAAATGTTTTTCCACTCTCCCTCCACGCAAATGCGGGTTCACTTCCTCTTATTCAACCTTCCCAATTCCTAATCCATTAGCGTTATTAGTACTTAAAGCGTATAAACCGAACGGGTAGTAAGACGCGGCGCTAAATATTATATATTACACGTATAAAAGATACTACTCTCAAAGTCATTTTCATGAGAAAATGACAATTTACATTTTTTGGGGGGTATTAAATGGTGCCAAGATACAAAATTTAACCAAAATCATGAATTCATTAAAAAAAACTATTTTTCTTTTTTCCCCCTCTGATAACTACCCTTAATTTAAGGTTTATATACATAATTACAAAATATCCTTGGAGTAGCCTTATAAAAACATGATCGGTAACATAATTTCGTCTCTAGGCCAAGATACGCACACACAAATGGACGGACGGCATCGCAAAAAAAAATCTTTTTTGGTTTCATCGTTGGTTAATCATCAAAATCTAGATGTTAAATTTTTTGTTTACGATCACAATACTGTTTCTCTCCAAGGAGTCGATAAAATGTAGAAAACACTCAAAATCGACCTACTGGTCACGAGTAAGCTCACCAACACTGAGTTATCTCAATTGATACTCGTATTGGTGGGCACGTGGATTATGGCGCCTAGATTGTCTAATATAGATTATTGGTTATGAGGAGGTTTAGGTTCGAATACTTGTTGTAATTGATACTCGTATTGGTGGGCACGTGGATTATGGCGCCAAGATTGTCTAATATAGATTATTGGTTATGAGGAGGTTTAGGTTCGAATACTTGTTGTGTGGGTGTTTTTTTATTAAAGAGTTTTCCACTCTCTTTACACGCGAATGCAGGAATATGGCCTGTAATTTTACCTCCCATATACCTACCCTATTAGTGTAAATAAGCTGTTCCCCAGTTCAAACCCAGCAGGCGTTGACAGATTTTTCTTTAGATATAAAAATCCGTAGCACAAATTCCTTTGGAGTGGAAGTAAAGCCGTTGGTCGCATGTCTACCGTGGCATTTAAAAGAACCCCGAAAAATCTGTGAAAATACTCTTCCGGGAAAAATTGGTAGGCCATTTTACTCTCGCTCGTATAAATTCTGGTGTTTTTATATAATTAGTCAGTCCATAAAGCGTACGTTAGATATCTCCAAAAAATAAATAATTAATCTAAATAAGTGAATATTCCGTATGGGAAAGCTAGTGATATTTGTAATATACTGCTAGGCCTATGTATAAAGTATAATATTTAATGTTCATAAATAGATAATTTAAATAAGTATTTGGCTATGATGTAGCTGAGGAGGCCTTTAGACGTTACTTGCTCAGTACTATCACAAGTATTGTAGTTATTTAAGTCACTATTGATTTATGTCGAACAAAAGAAAATGTGCCTACCACTCCTCTTCCCTCTATTTTTACTGTAACCAATTCGCTACACCATTTCCATATTGGTTGAATGGGGTGATTCATGTAGAAAATACGCACTTAGTAGTAGTGGGGTGGGGGTCTTCAAAGTATTAGTCAAAATATGTTACGTAGGAAATGACAAGATATTGGTAAAGAGGGTGTATTTTTTTATAGAGGAATGTTGGGGGTAGAAAATCTAGTTGACGTTACAAGATTTACCTTATTTTCAACTGCTGACTAGGCAAAACATCACTGCCGAAGGGGGAAAATAAAATGTTTGATATTTTTCTTGATAAGTTAGTCGCGAATATTGGCTTAAACCAACTAATTTAGGGGGCCAGTTTGATGAGGATAACATAGCTCTAAACCCATATTGGTGGACACGCGGAATAATTCGTCAAGCTTGTCTACTAATGTTCGTCAATGACTGTTAGGTTAGGGTTCGAGTCCAAGTGGGATTTAGTGAAGACGTGTTTCCCAAATTGGTTTCCCACTATCTCCACAAACATTCGGATACATTTACATTTCCTCATCCCAACCTAACTAGCTCAACAAAATTCAAATCATTGGGATGGTTAGTAAAACGGTACGGAAAAAATATATCATCAAAAGAAAGTGCGAAGCGTGCGATTCAATTTTCTTTTCGAAAATTTTCAGCAAAAAGTTTACAAATTTAAAATGATTCTGGTAATCCCAATATTGCTTTGATGATAAAGACAACCTGATGATATGGTATAGTCAAAAGAAAAATCTCGAATTACCCAGTTTAAAAATTGCTTAGTTCATTTTTCTTGCTAGTCCAAGTCACAGGGTTTTTAGTGAAGCCCAGGGCGTGCTAAGACAAATTTGTGGTTTTCATTCAAATCTGCAGCTTAAGACCCGCTTAAGTGACCGAATGTTTTAAGGCGTCAATCTCGTAATAGACTAACTTCCAATGGCAGAGAAAATCTGTTTTTTTAATCACTATTGGGTATATTGAAGGTTTTTTTTCCTAAATGATATTTCCACTCTCCCTCAAGCAAATGCTGGTACACTTCCTCTAAATTCAACCTCCCTAATCTCTAACACATTAGTGAAATTTTTACATAGGTGTATAGCCCAAGTTGGTAGTAAGAGGCCACGCTAAAAAAATCACACTTAGCCCGTTTCTAAACCATCCTTTTTTTATTTGATTGGTGTTACTTAATCCAAGGTATAGAAATAATGAGAGAAACTAACTAATTAATGACATATGAAAGTAAGTACAATAAGTGAGATTAAATCT
>CABFOW010004125.1:0-52339 GCA_902141385.1 Timema californicum | reverse complement strand
ATATATATATATATATATATAGCTTTATTTATGGTTTAAACAATATCAAAATGAAGTCACAAGTACAAGTTAGGGGGCTGTGTTACCATAAAAAGCACTTCAGAGTGTTTCTAGAGGTGTTTAATATTCAGAAATGTTTCTGGCCTTCGGAAGTTATGGGGTAATGTTGCTATAAAAAAAACACTTAAGATAGCTTCTAAAGATGTTTAGTATCTAGAATTTTTCCTTACCTTTAGCAGTTAGGGGGTTATGTTGTGACAAAAAAAACTCCAGATAGCTTCTACAGGTGTTTAATATTTTGAATCTTTCCTTGCCTTCAGCAGACAGGGGGCTATGTTACTATAAAACACACTTTAGATAACTTCTATATGTGTTTAAATATATAGATTTTTTCCCCCTTCTGGCAAATAGGGGCTTTTGTTGCCATAAAAAATACTTTAGAGAGCTTCTAGAGGTGTTTAATATTTAGAATTTGTCTTAGCCTCTATCAGTAAGGGGGTTATGTTCCCATAAAAAAAAACACTTCAGATAGCATCTAAAGGTGTTTAGTAGCTATAATTTTTCTTAGTCTTCGGCAGTTTTTGTTTGATGTTGCCATAAAAAAAATCCATTTAGCTTATAGAATAATTTAAATATATAGATTTTTCGTAGCCTTCAGCAGTCAGGGGGTTATGTTGCCATAAAAAAAACACTTCAGATAGCTTCTAAAACTGTTGATCATTTTTTAAAAAAATTCTAGCCTTCGGCAATTGGGAGATGTGCCCAACAAACCCCCCACCCCTGAAATTATAGGCTGGCTACGGCCTTGTTCTCAGCCTTTAATAAATTTGATTTATAATCGTTATAGCAATTTATATATTTCACAATTTATGTAAAGACCACCCCCAGTGTACTTATTTCATTTTGATAACAAAGGAAACGTTATTTGTTGTTTTATAATAATGAGAAAACTATTATTTTACTTGATATGTATGTTAAAATCATTTTGTTGTTAAGGTATTAATTAGTTTTATTGTCTATAATATTTATTCAGATTTATAATTTTGAACTTTACCCGAAACCATAAAAAATGAAAACTTATTAATTATAACTGCTTTACAGTAGAATTGTGCGCGTGTAATACTGTAACGATACTAGCGCCTTAGAATTCAAAGTGTGATCAGCGGAACTAAAGAGTAGACCTATATGCATTGTATTTAGCCGCAGACGGCGCTAGTGAGAAGGCGTGTAGTGCCGATGTGGCAAAGTTGTGAGACCTCAAATCGTGACAGTGGGTAGCAAACATTCAGATATGTATTTTTAGTACAATATTTAATAAACAAGCCAAATAGTTTACTGGTTATATATAGCTTTCAAACATATTTTCCTGGCGATTATTTTCATCATTCTTTTAAGAAAGTATGACGAACTATACTATTTTAATGATAACGTAATAAAATGTATCTAGCTTTATTAACATTAGATGGTCAATATTGATGGTGTAGGCCTATCTATGTCTCATTTTTCTTATGAATATATACATCTGAAATGTGTATGGACTTCAATAAACAACACTTAGCATTGATATATCAGCAACGACTTTCACTTTTGTATTGCAATTTTCTACCACTGCAAACGCTGTATGTCTCGATGACCGGTGCCTATATCTTATACTTTGAGATAGATTCGTGTAATAGGTAAGAAAATGATTATTTTATAAATAGCATCTATATTAATGAATAGTAGCTTAACAAGTAGGCTATAAACCATTTGTAATATTGTATACAGTTTGTTAGTATTTATATAGATAAGGAAACCGAATGGGAGAGGAGGGGGGGGGGATCAATAACTTAATTTTCCGACCAGGGTGACCTAAAAAGTAAAGTTTGGAAATCTCTGGTGTAACTATTGTTAAAATTAAATGGTAATACAGTACTTACTTTGCTTTCCTATAAATACACAATATGGATTAGTTTAAATCCACTTTTAAGGTTCACGCAGTATTATAAGTAGCAATAAAATTAACAAAAATTGCAACTAAAATTATTTTTAGAAGAGTTCTTAACATTGTTAACAAGATATATTTCAATTTTAAGAGAGTGAATTTTATAAAGACTGACATTTTCAAAACAAACACGTACTTACTTAATTTCACACTTTTATGTCTCAGATATAAGTATAAGTAGATAAATAGACCAAATTAATATGTTTATGTGTAAGATTATTATATATTTCTTAATAATTGTATTAAATTTGTTAATGTGTTTCAAATAGGTACTGAAATTCGTTACAATAATACCATCTATCTTACTTATTTTCTTTTTAATACTACTTTCCGGATTTTGAAACCATAACAATAATTTGTATTTAAGTGTTCTAACCTATATTGATTTGTTTCCTGGTAAATTTATTTTTTATCAAACAATATTAAGGGGCTTTATAAAGACAACTAAAATAAATTTAGTTTATAATCTAAAAATAAATACTAACATATAAATATAATGTTGTAGTGCTAAGTAAAAAAAAATATATTTTTTTCAAGTATATTTCATGAAAGTTGCCGGCCAGTAATGTGTAATTTAACTTTATAACCGCAAATATAATTGGTCGAGAATAGAGTTTCTATAAAGAGTCTTCCAATCATGATTCATCTCTGAGAAATATCAACCACGCTTGCGCAGCTGTAACACAGGAAGTTCTTTTATCGGTGAAAACATGTCGTCTACTCTCTTGGAATGACTTAACTAAAAAATATATGCCATGGAGCCACCAGTTCAGGTAATATTATGTATATTATTAACAGCATTATATAATAGGATCGTATGAATATTATAACCACTTAAAGTTACGTGGTTACTTCTAGTATGTGGTTGTTAGTGGACGATTTCCTACGTGTTCGTCGTTATTAATTCTTCAAAATGTCGTAATGCTCAACATGTCGGCACACGTGGTAAGTATTTAGACTAAAATATGTTAGTTTACCATATTGATTATAACCTATTTAAGTGTTATATTGTGAAACATTATAGTTTTATTACTGGCGTACGTATTTGGCATGATACATACTATTGTCATTGCTGCTCTTGGCAAATGCCAAGATAAGCTAGCTTGCTCACACCCTGTGGGTTTTTATTGGTTAAGTTAAATCGGGTCTATTTTTCATATAAGTTACTAACTTAGATTTTAGTTAGAACATTTAAATTTGTTAGATTTTATATTGTGACGCAAAAATGTATTTCCTTACATTTGTAGGCCATTGAGTCCCTTAAGGCCTATTAATTTATCATGGTGGCTACATACTTAATTTTTGGATGACAGGGAATTTAACTAAAAATAAGGGAAAGTTGGTAATTAAAAAATATGTCTAAAACATCCCATTAATTTCACAACTAAATACTAAAACACAAGTTAATAATACCTAAATAAAATAACTGATAAAACTTTGTTTATTAGATACAAACTGTTTTAATATGTGGTCAATAATATGTAAAACAATTAATCATCCACCATTAAAACTGGAAAATTCAGGGAATTTGGTAAAATATGCTTTGTAACCACCATGTGTATACATTCCCTGTAATCTTATCATAATTATCTTTAAATAAATGCACTCACTTCTCTTTAATCATGAAAAAAAGTTTAATACTTTGGTCATTCAAATTCATCAAAAGTAAATTTGGTAACCACACTCTTGGTTACAACCCAAAACACTAGCAATAGCATTATATAAACCTTACTTTAATTCTTGTCAGACCACTATTACATTTATGATTTCTTTGATTAGATAAATTACCAAACTAATACTTCAACTAGAAAGCATAGTAAAATACCTTATTCACACATTATTATCAAAGAAACCATTCTTAATATTGAACTGTCAGGTGCCAAAACAAGTTTAATGTGAATAATAATGCTTTTGGCACTGGTTTGGTTGTAAAACAGTTTTCCAAATGAGTCTAGTAAGTTAGGTATATGATTACTGCGCCCCAACATTTTCATTTATTTTTTTTATTTCCCAGTTTTTCTTCATAAATTTGAGCAAGACAGATAATGTCAGCCCCCACTTTATGATTGTCAAAGAGTAATTGTTGACTAAAACAGCCTTTTATTTTTTTAAATAATTTTAACACAAAAAGTATTAATGTCCAAATATAAAATTTTCATTTAAAATATATTAGTGCCCATCACACTCTCGTGGAGTATTGAATGTGCCTTGGACACAGACAAGGTAAAGTCTGTTCAGCGTAGGAATTGTTTTCTGAAAGGTCTTTTTCCCTATCAGAAGTCTTATTATATAGTAGGATATTGGTAGGAAAAAAGACCTTTCAGAGAGTAATTCCTACCGTGAATGGAGTATATGTATACACCAGATCCTCAGCCTTGCGGAAATTTCACAGCACTCCTTAAGCACGGTTGAGTCTATCAACACTGGGGTTTGCTTGTGAAAATGCTTCGGTGATAAAAGCACTTCCAAATGTGCACTTGTTTGATGACACACTTTTATCATGTTCATCTATAAGAGACCATTATATAATATTAATGGGCAGCCTGCTTAAGCTCTTTGTGAGGTAGGATTATGTGAAGAGGGGGTTAGCTTACTACCTGAACTAATCTTTGTGGAAGCTGCCAATTGACTCTAGGTGAATGTTTGTGTCCTTTCTCTATTAAAATCCTGTTTAAAATTAACTTCTTTTTTATAATGCTAAAGGTGACTTGGTGGTCTAGTGTTTAAAATTAACTTCTTTTTTATAATGCTAAAGGTGACTTGGCGGTCTAGGGGTAAGATGTCAGACTTCTGTGCTGGGGTTCAACCCTCGGTCCTGGCACAGATTTAACTGATTGCCAAACCCTTCCTTCACCTCTTACAAGACGTGTATTAATCACAACTTGTGAATGTGCGGAATGCCAGGCCTCCACCGTGGTTCGGATCCCATGTTAAACTTCAGGTCCTCCATTTCATCTCAGTCACCCTACAATTACACAGTGTGTGTAACCCAAACGGATACTAAGACGCGGTGCTAATAATAAGAATTTTATAACGCCCCTTGATGGCATCTAGCGATACCCAAATCGAGGGACTTAAGATTTTCCACCGAGGACAGCCATTTTAGCCTGGAGGCTGTGGGTCTGGTGTATATCTTGTTTGTTGCCTTGGGTCACCAAATATTGGGGATCCTTGCTTCAAAGTGTAAGTCCCTGGTTTAATAAGGAAGGACCAGGTATTTCAAGTTGTTTTTTCTAAATGATATAGCAGACCACTCCCTCCATGCAAATTTGGAGACATTTTCTCTCAATTTTTTCTTTCGACATATATATTATCTAATACAGTAGAACCCCAGTAGTCCAAAATTACGGATAATCCGAACACACTTTTTGTAAAATGGGTGGGTAAGGGGGAATTAAGATAGAAGAAATATATTTTATTGGCTAACAAGCTCATTGTTTAAAGGGAATTGTAAGAAAATGTGATATCTGATAATAAATGCATAATATTTACATATTGTAGTCAACCTAGTGTGTTTTACAGTAACTTACATATTTCATGTGTCACAACAAGTCACTATTTCAACTAAAGGTAACTTTTTAAGCTGAGTAACTAAAAGTCACTTTTTTTATATACAAAATCACTTTTTTGATCAATTCTATCAAAAGTTAGTCAGCATAATATATTATAATATAGTTACTTTTTCTTTGGTGGTAGAAGCTAATTTGAATGGATGTCCACTATGTGTAAGCGCTGAAGAGTCTCATCACTTTATGTGTACTAGGCGCAGTCATACCATAGACCAAGGTTCCCCAAATTATGGCCCGCAGGCCAAATACGGCCCACGAGCGCTTTGACAAAAGTAAAATAAAAATATTGATAAAAATTATTTCAATTGTAAATACTGAAATGGTGGTGCTCCTGAATGAAGTTCACAAAATACCTTCATAGCATAATAATGCGGCTGGCAGCAGTATTGGAAATGTGTAATCAAAATAGGCATACTGTGGTGTACAGTTTCTCAGCTCTCCCTAGTTACGTTTCATTAAGTGTCTTTTGAGCGGAGGGGCTGAAGAACTTTAATCTATTTGGAAAGTGCGGGTGTAATTATGTTGGCTGCACAGCTTAAATTTCAAAAGAAATCACCCTTAATCCGTATTGATGATTGTCATTGGACAATAACAGCGGCCTCTGACCTTACATTTCCTTTTTTCGATCAGGCCTACCTAGCACTTTCAATATCCTAATGACATGTGTTGTGTACTGTAAATAAAACACAAAACAAATTAGAAAAAAAATCCATACTCCTTAACATATAGGTTTATATTTTACTAATTATGTGATTATATAATATGTATTAAAAACTTAAACTTAGGTCATCATGTGATGTTCATCACTAATTTAAAATACATCTTTAATTATGGCCATACCCCATCCAAGTTTCTTAGTTGAATTTATTGAAGTATAGTAAAATAGTAAATAATTGTTTGGACAAAATATATTATATAATTTATGATTACTTATGTTTCTATTTATATGGCTCATTATAAAGCTATTAATTAATTTTGGAACCAACCCTATGAATTTTATGGTTTGAGATCTTAGCTTTTTTTCAACTGCTGTTAATGAAATGATAGTGGTTTAACTAAGTTCTTACCCGGCCGGATTGGTATGGGATTTAAAAAAAATCCTATGTCTACTGTTATGCAGAGAACATCTTTTGATATGGGAAAGGCTGTGTTTTTAATGCTTTTGATCAATAATTTGCAAATTAGGTCACTTTTTTTTAACAAAATTGGTCACTATTTTAAGTTTTTTTGTTTATATATTTTGTTGTGGTCCCTGATATTTCCTATTATATAGCGTTTAATAAATGAAAATTTGATTAAGCTCATTGAACTGTAAGTTGATTTAAAATTTGTGGAAATACTATATATATATCCATATATTTTCCCGCTTATCCGAATTTTTCCTAAACCAAATAATCTTCACTCCCAATTAGCCTAGTTCAGCTTAACAAAGTTCTAATGTAGACTATATAATATCTCCAAAGCTATTTTAAATAAAACTTTGAATTTTCTATATAAAAGGGTAACTTAGTCTAGTGAAATGGCAGTGGTCGGCAACTGATTGATGTCATTCATAGCTTATTTTTTTCCCATCGCGTCTTACTGCAAGTTTGGGTTATACGCTTATGCACTAATTACACTAATGGCTTAGGGATTATGAAGGTTTACTTGAGATGAAGTGCACCCACATTTGCATGGAAGAAGATTAACCCTTTAGGGAAATCCATCGTCAGTGCACCCAGCCGGGATCATCACACCATGATCTCCCCATCTTCAGCAGTCTAGTCCAACATGAGAATGGTGCATTAGACCACGCGACCACCAGAGCAGTTTATAGCAATCTTCAATTTGATCGCTAAGAAGACAATCATCATTAAAAGTTGATTTTTGTGTCTTCTAAATTCTCAAATATATAAAATATTACCAAGTGTTGCCAAAAAAAAATTGGCCGTAATCTGTTGTTCTGATAAAATTAGTTGGTTTAAAATTAAAATTTACCTTTTATTTATTTATTTATAAAGAATGGGGGAGACATAGACTAAGGAGGCCTATTTAAGGATTAATTATAAGATGTACCGAGCAAAATAAAATAGATTGGAGAACTTATGCATGATCGTGGAACCTTTGATTCATTTTCAAGTTGATTGGGGTCCACTTTTACAGTAGACTGGACTGCTCAAGACAGGGAAATCAGGGTTTGAATCCCAGTTGAATGTACTGAGGATGAATTTCCTTAATTAGTGTCCCACTCTACTGCCACACAAATGTGGGTAGATTTCCTCTAAATGTCTAATGTCTACCCTCATTCGTCATCCCTAACCCAATAGTCTAATTCTATTAAGATGAGAAGAAAAAATATGACTAGGCTAGTATGATTCTTATTGCCTTTTAAAGCAAGCTAGATGTTTTAATTGTAATCTAATAAGATTTTTGCTAGTATGTTTATCTTTTTTAAATCATTTATTGTGAGTAGGCCCTGAAGTCACTTTTCTCACTTTGTTGTATCCTAAAATATTATTGGTACAGCTAAAATAAAATATACTTCTTTTTTTTTAAGTTAAAAGTGAAANTCTTATTGCCTTTTAAAGCAAGCTAGATGTTTTAATTGTAATCTAATAAGATTTTTGCTAGTATGTTTATCTTTTTTAAATCATTTATTGTGAGTAGGCCCTGAAGTCACTTTTCTCACTTTGTTGTATCCTAAAATATTATTGGTACAGCTAAAATAAAATATACTTCTTTTTTTTAAGTTAAAAGTGAAACTACAATAGGGGGGGGGGCATATCAATGGGTAATACATTCCTAGATCTACCGCAGATAATACATAAATATGGTAAAGTTTAATTGATAAATTATTCACAGTAAGATATTACCAACATTAAATAAAGTACATAATGTGTACTATACACTATACTACTTTTTCTACCCACCTCGGGGGGGGGGTGTGCTTAGTTAGCTACTCTATATTCGACCTTCCCAATTCCTAACCCATTAGCTTAATTAGTAATCAAGTGTATAACCAGAACAGGTAGTGAGACGCGGTGCTAAGTACACTATTCTCCATTCTTGTTGAGATGATCACATGATTATTATGATGACTGATATGATAGCACAATGGCCACAATGAGTAAATGAAGTGGGGGTGATGGTTGGGCTGCTGGCTTAGGCATTCCATTCTTGTTGAGATGATCACATGATTATTATGATGACTGATATGATAGCACAATGGCCACAATGAGTAAATAAAGTGGGGGTGATGGTTGGGCTGCTGGCTTAGGCATTTTGACTTATAAACTATTTTTTAGCTAAAAAAATTTTAAAATATTGGTCACCGATAAATTGCATTCGCTGAATCAACAGATACAGGGGCCCTACTGTACTACAATAATTATTAGAGTGTGGTCATTTCTGAATTTACTCTTTTAACTTGTGGACCAGCTAGGAAAAGATAGCACTAAACATATAGGCTAATAAGGATACAAATATAGATTTATAGAGCCTACAATTTTCACTAAAAATTTTTGTTTAGAAACTTTATTTGTGAAATAAAACTAAGATAAACAAAATTGTCCAATAGGCTAACGTGCATCTTGTTAAAATTTTCATGTATGTATAATTTCTAGTAATATGGATATTTTAAATTACCACATGGAGTCAGCAGACACATACTATATAGTTGTGTTGGCGTTACACCTGTGGGAAAGTAAGACTTGTGGGGAGGGGGCCTTAATTTCCTGTTCTAGGATTATCGTCCTCAACCCTATGACAATGTTTCTGATAGTTGGCCTCAAATTATTGTTTTTGATAGCCTTAGTTTTGGAACAAACAATACTATCAAATGTCTTCTTTAATTATTGACTTAGTTCTATATTTTCCTAGAAAGAAAGTGTCTTAACCATTAAAAAGTTGTCTCCCTTCATGTGTACATAAGTTTATTAGCAGTCTTTTTTGATAGATATAATCAAAATTGCCTATAAAATAGCAGTAATAAATTGATTAATCAATTGGTACTTTCATTTTTTGTGATGCAAATATGCAGGAAAAGGTTGATAAATTTCAAAATGTCTCACTCCCTCAAATTGGGGTACCACAGATGTGTTGGGGTGGGGGTTCTATTTTTTACTGAGAATATTAACTTAAAATATTCAATAAAGCCATACTAGTAAGCTGTTTTTAGACACTAGCTGCTAGGCTAGTTGTACTTAATCTGATATTCAAAAAGTTGGTTGGAAAGAGTTATTATATTGGCATACCAAGACAATGCACATATTGGTCAATCTGTTTGAATTAAATTAAACATAAGTTATTACTTTTTCATTTGGAAACAAACCAAAATTAACTTTATTCTAATTCCAGGAACATTATCAAATAATCATGTATGTGATGTAGGCCACAGATGCATTGGCATAATGATCATCATAGGCCTATTCGTTTAAATGGGAACCACAATTTCCAAGAGTGGTCCATAGGAAAACTAAGTAACTAAGTGCTATTTCAAGTGAAGTATGAAACATATTACGAGCAAAGCCAATATTTGATATTCAATATTTGGTTCATTGTGTGCAGGTGCCTTTTTCAGTATAGCTAGCGTATTAGGAACACCATAGTAATGTGGCATCTTTTCCACAATTTTGTAAATCCTGTGATACTTTTAAACTAGTGAGTTTAACTGCTTAAGTTGCATTTTTTATGAACAACTTACTTTCAAACAGTCAAATTTATTGTCAAGTTTTTGCTCGTTCTTTTACATTACATTAAGGGAATGTTAATTTGATGGTGATCTCAACATTAAGTTCTTATTATAACTGGATTTACCAATCACTCATTAGCAACACATATCCAATATTATATTATACCAGAGTTGCCACACATCGGGAAAACACGGGGAATTTTGCAAGATCTAGTAAGAATACTGGAGTATTGTGTATTTGGAACATTTAACCGAAAGCTTAAAATAGGTTTTGGATGGACGAAAAGTAAACTAAATAATTAAGCACACTTATTCAAACATGTCTTGTTACCCCTTAAACCATGCGAAGTGACTATGTATTTCCCTGTGAATCTTAAATAATCCTGTTTTAAATATAACCTCATATTAGTTTGATGAAAAATGAAATTTTATAACTTTTCTTCAACTTAAGCTGCTTGGAAAAATGGAAAATTGGGAAAACACAGGGAATTGGGTAATCAGAAAATAGTGGCAACCTTGTATATAAACTCTTGAAACATTTTAGTAAATGATAGCTGACATAAATTGGTCAACAGATCATTATTATTAACTTTGATGGCTAAGAGCTTCAAAGTGCTGTTGATAAATTTATTTTTAGAATAAATACATATTCACTAAAAATATTACACAAGTTTCATATACATTATTCATAATATTTTTTTCCTAGTTAAGTCGCTGTGAATCTCTTAAGCACACTTGAGTATTCTAATTTCAATTCTCAAATTCAACATGTGATTTTTGCATCATCTTTCCACTTTTCTCTGCACGTCTTTAGCCAAAGTTGAGTCATGGCTATGTACATGTTTGGGAATTTGATACACTATTGAAAGAAGAGGTTCTGGAAAACCTGGAAAAGTTAGTTTTAAAAGATAGTTTGGCTGGACACCCTGAAGGAAGTCGAGAAATGTTATCAAATTTCTAATAAAAAAAATTCACTAAAACACCTTTGCATCTCATAGTCCAAATAACATTCTTCTCCTAGTTAATAGATACCACAAATCTCTTTTGACATAGTTGCCCTTGTTGAACTTACTAATCTCAATTATCAAAGTCAACATGTGATTTTGTGTTGTCTTTTCACCCCTCTAACACACTTCTTTAGTCAAAGTTGAGTCATGGTTATGTGCATGCGTGAGAATTAAACATTGTTGTAGGAATTAGAAGCTAAAAAAGTCACAACAATTTTAAACAGTACTAATATAAGGCGATCTTCAAACTACTCAATATGATCTAACTTAGATTGCAAAAGTCCATCGCTTTGTGCTGAAATCATTTAACCCCCTTCATTGAGTGACATAATTTCAGAATGTGTGCGTTTCCAAACATATTGCTATAAGTTAAGCCAGATTTCAGTTGGAAGAACACTAGAAAAATTTCAAACATATTTCTCTGCAGCCAACATTGATAACATCTTATCATATTATTTGTGTTATTCTATAGGTATTGATAATATCTAACAGAAGTGACAGCTGCAAATAACATGTGTTGATGTATGAATGAATATATTAACATTGTTTTATCAACCTTAGTAACTAACTCACTGTTCTTCCTACCAAAATCATACTATACATTAATTTGCACTATTAGTAAAAATAATGTTGTAATATACTTAATATTTACGTTTAATGGCTGGAAAAAATTGACTCCTGGAAAACCTGGAAGACTCAGGAATTTTAAAATCTGATTTGGTTGAACACAGTCTAAGTAACACCTCTCTTTTTGGGTTTTTTGCAGTATTATCATCTGGTTGTATTCAACATCTTATCTTGAAACTGCAAAGGGGACAGTTTTATTATGTACTAGTACTATAAAATAGAAACTCGTCATGCAAGCTATTTCATAAAACTGTCACACTTTTATGTCCCTAGGAATTTCAATTCCTTGATCTAACAGGCATTGATGAATCGGAGCGCAACTTCCTGCAAAACACATTGTTTTCTACCAATCCTAATTTAAAGTATCCAGAACTTCCATGGACAACCAATGTTTACACACAAGTCCCTCAGGATGAGTGGAGACCCCCGCCACCATTTGGTAAGTTGAAAAATTTGAATAATTTGTATTAGACAAGTGTTGGGTTTTTCAGCAAATTATAAATAAAATGATTGTATTAAATAACTTTGTCCAAGACTGTTTTATACATAATACATTCAAGGCAAAGATAAAAAATGGCTTTGCACTTAAAGTATTTCTGTAAGCAAGAAGGTAATTTGAATGTTTTTTTGTAGATTGTACTTTCAGGGGCTCTGATGCTGTTTGGATTTAGTAAGCAAAATAGCTACATGTTAAAAAGGGTGTCCAAATAAAACCAGCCCTAAACACAGTATTTCAAGGTCTGTTTTTGAAATATGCACCACCAACCATCATGCATAGTTTCAATAAATAAACGGTGAGCGGCATTAGTGGCTGGTGGCGCACATTTTAAACACACTCTAAAATACTGTGTGTTTGGGACAGACTGCATAGAATGAGTGACCTGGGTATGGCATCAGCCATCTTGAAACAAAATATAACGAACATCACATTTTGAATATTTTTAGAACAAGCTTTTTTTTTTATCTCTTATAAGTATAAAATACTTTAATTGAATAGGCAAACTTGCCATTTATAATCCTTCAACTTAAGTTGGGTGCACTTGGCGAGTTTTAACTAAATCTTCCATGTTTTGTGTTAGACAACCAGGTGTCTATCATTACCTAAAGGCACTGTTTCCAGACTTTTTTGTCTTGCATCTTTTCCCGTTCTTCATTTAAAAAGAAACATAATATGTTTATTTGTGATGTATAAACAGCTATCCCAAATTTTATTAACAAAGTGTTATTCATATAACCATAACAGATATTGACAAGCATGGGGAAAAAAATTCTGTGGTAGCTAAGCAAAGTTGTGACAAGGAAATAAAGTTCTCAATAAAAGGCCATGGCATCACCAAGGCAAACGCAAGGGAATATTCCTCTAAGCAAAGTTGTGACAGGGAAATAAAGTTCTCAATAAAAGGCCATGGCATCACCAAGGCAAACGCAAGGGAATATTCCTTGAAATGTGACCAACAATGAACTATCAACCGGGGACATTTGTGTTTAGATATCACTAAAGTGTAACAATTCTTCTTGTAGCAATGTTCCAATTTGGCACACTTTTATTTATAGTATTCCAACATGAGCTTTTTTATCAATAAAATCTATTAAAATTGTGTTTGTGACTATGGTCTTAATGGTTGAGGTGGAGTTCTTCAGATGATGAGGTGCCACAACTCGTATTAATTTGAATCCTGCATTGGTCATTCTTAATCACAACATTGAGCAAAATATACTGAATTGTGATTTGGATGCTAATAAATACATCTCACTTAAGCTAGTTGTGCTTAAAACTATGAGTGCCAAGAGATCCAGGGCACCGGATAATTCCTGGAAAGTTTATTGGTAGAGCATTGGTACTGAACCAACCCAACTTGTGCCAAAAAAAAATATCTTTTGGATAATGTTTTAACCCTTTGAGTGCCAACATTGCTCAGAGCGGTTCACAAAATATCTGCTAAAAATGGCATGCCAAACTACCAGGTTTGAAATCCCCTCCCTCTCCCCTTCTGATTCCAAGCAAATTATTTATTTTTCAATAACCCTGCTAAAGTTGGTCATTGAAACAGCTGCTATGTATAACCCAATTTCAATTTAAAATCTAGAGCTTTTTTTTGCATAGTTTTTTATGTTCTTTTCGGTGATTTATTCTATTTCAAGCTATTTGTTAAATTATTATTATTATTATTATTATTAGCACCGCGTCTTACTACCCGTTCGGGTTGTACGCACTTACGCTAATGTGTAATGGTAGGGTGATTGTGAGATGAAATGGAGGAGCTACAGTTTAACGTGGAATCCGAACCACGGTGTAGGCCTGGCATATTTGTTAAATAAAATAGTATAATTTTTTTTTTTAATATCTTGGCTAGTGATATTTTTACTATATTGAAAAATTAAAGTATATGTATAATTAAATCATCAGTATGGTAATAAAATTTAAACAAAATTGTTGTATTTTTCAGCAAAATAGCTTGGCACTTTTAGCACATTTTTTTGTCATTTATCTTGGCACTCAAAGGGTTAATAGAGATGGGTCGAACTTAGAAATCCCAAATCCAAATCTTATAAAACAAAATCATAAGTGCTTGACTTTCTTACATTAGTATGAGTTTTGATTACTAGGTTTGTCCTATAGTTACATTTGTTTAAATCCTTAATAGCACTAGAAATGTGAAGAGGAAAAACATTTTCGAATCCCAAATTAGTGGTTTTTTGAATCCTTGAATCTCAAATAAGCTTGAGGATTTGGGGGCGCATCCCTAGCTTTTAGTGAAGCTTTACCAGCTGAGAACACTCTTTATATTTTATATAAAATTATGTATTTGACAACACAAATAAGATAACAATGTTCCCTTGTCTTCATCTTCAGCTTCTTATAAAATCTGAATCACTTGTGAATAAAAAGGATGGGACGCATTTAGTCATTGATCTCATGTTCATTACTGATTATTGATTTGTCATGTTACCATGGACTTATCAGCAGAGTTATGCTGTGATCACGATCAAGTTAACTTAGCTTATGTGTGATCACGATTCACTTAACTTAACGTAACAACTCGAGACAAACATATACAGTCGTACGTATGATCTGTGGTTTTGTACTATTTGTAAAGTGATGATCTGTGAATGTGTACAGTTTTCAATCAATATAATAAATATCTATTATTAAACTTTTTGATAAATTTAGCTTTCCTATTTTAGTTTAATTATTTTGTTTCAATGTCTAATCACTAAAACTTATGCTAAAGAGTAAACATTGGTCATAATACCAACAAATGAATTACTAAATAGCCCTGTTGACATCACTCGCATAATGATTGGCTGGCTAGATCACGTGATACCCTTCAAGTAACGTAAAGTAAAAGACCTCCCAAGACTTCTCTTATGTTAAGTTAACTGCAAGTCACCGTTAAGTGCATTGTGATCGCTTCCATTTAAACACACGAGGAGGTCCTTTACGTTAAGTTGATTGTGATCCCTGCATAACAGTCCATTCGCTAAAGGAGTAGTGGTAACTGACAGCTAACAGTAGATTTTTATTGCAAACCTTTATTGAAAGTCACTTATGTAGATATAGTTATTATTTTATTTGTAACACTGTATTATCAATCAATCAAAAACACTTCTAATAATCTCTCCCTCAGAATTACAATAGAATTGTCTTTTCCATAACTAATTGAATGAGCAAGAAAATAAAACTTAAGTTATGGTTTTTGTTTTTCACAGTTATGGCAACAAGAGCTATTGTAAGCCATGAAATATACACTTGTATCTTCTTATAACTGGCTACCAAAATATTTTTTATATAACCTAGTATTCAAACTATTAGTTTGAAAATAAATCTTTTTTTGTTTTTTAAACACATGTTCATGAACACAACCAAACAATGTTTGTATTCCACGACTGCCTCTGTTTTGGCTGGTTCACCATCTGATTTTATGAAGAGAGGGCATCCTTTTAGAAGCTCTCATTTGTAAAGAATTTTTAAGGAAGCTACTGACACAAAAGATACATCCAAGCGGCTATTTTCTTAAGTTCATATTTCAATAATGTAAAGAAAAGAATAATCAAACAATTGGTTCGTTGTGAAAGTTTTGACTATCTCAAGTGACATCAGCTCAACACATGTCTTGCAGATCATATGGTTTGGTGAATGGATACATGAGAGTAGATCTGCTTATGTTAGCTGTGAGCTACCGCCACCCCTATGGCGACTGGATTGTAGGTGGACACTACTTTATTCTGAAATAAACTAACAGCATTTGTTTGATCCATAGGGTGCTGGCTACACTGAGGATGTTTTTCTCCCATGTTGTAATTTTACATTCTATCTGTGCAAATATTAATCAATTTATTTAAACATAACCCTTTTCATCCTTGTTCTTTCATTTGTATGGCTGAAGTCACAAATAGCCAAAACAGTATTACTAAAGAAAACCTATTAAAGATCTGGGAACTAAACGCAAGTTTGCATTTGTTGTGGCTAGCTTTGGCTTCAATCCCCCGCCCCTCACTGCCGGGGATGTTACTCCCTCCACCACTGTATTCAACAGTTACCGAAGCCATGGGGCTCTCTGCTACAGGTAAACTTAGAAACCCTCACCTAGCATTGCTTTACAAACTTGTATGTTGCTAGAATGTTTTTAGTACTGCACAATTTTATTTGGTCATGTCATTGCTTAGTTGGTAAATGTGTTAATAACTTATTAAACCCTCTAAAAAATCACTTTGGTTTTTAATACTAATAAATGTTGTTTGTTTTGCCCATAATATTTTAGTTTAATCCTGGATACCACATATGATTTTTATCAGAACAAACACGAGAGTAAATTCAATGGGCATTTGAAATTGGTTGGCTGCCAAGATTCCCATTTTATATACACTGATTCATCAACAATTAATTCAATTAGTTGAGCTATAATTATTTTCTGAAGATGATGTAAATTTTATTTTGTTGATTAAATGGGTTTAAACATTAGCCTGGTTGCCAGAATTTAAGGTCACTTGAAGGGAATAAACACACCTGATTTTGGGTTTTTTTTCCTCATTAGGGATAAGTAGCACTAAAGCTTAAGTTCAACATAGTCTTAAGTAATATATAATAGGCATAGAAATAAATTCGACTTAATTGATTTAGATTAGTCCTCTAATATGTACATTGATATGGTTTTTTTTTACCTTTGCTTTTCATTGAATGGCAGCTTACACTTGTCTCCAATTGTCTTTTATAAAATCAAGGAAGTATTTTTGTTCTCTGACTGGTTTAAAGAAATTGTATGACAAAGGCTTCTGAAATGCTACATTAACCCATTCCCTGGCGCGTGTGTGGCACAGCACAGCAACCATTATTCCACTCATTTACTCTTATCCGACCCATATTTTCGCTACACTCTTATTTTCTCATTTATTGATTTAATCATTGTCATAGTATAGAATAGCCCCATTTAGTATCCCTTTTATGAAGTGTTCAGACTGGTTAAAAGTACAGGGCTTCATTGATAGATGGCATTACAATAACTTATTGCAATGAAACTTCATTTAGCACCTGCACCAGGGAGCATTCAGGCAAAGATATTGTTCAATGCCCATGCTAAAAAATGGGTTAATGCAGAGTATCTGTTTTAGTTGAATATGTGGGGGAAATAAAATATAACTGTAAGCACTCCTTTATTTTGTTTATCCCTTTATTGTCAACTAATTGTTGTTTGAATACCAAATTATAACTTGAATTCTTCCTTTGAATCAGGGGGATTGGTATTTTGTTCCACCCCACCCTAATAAGCCGGCCGTGGTCAGTGTCAAGTGCTGCCATGGTGTGCTCGTGGTGGGAACAGTGAGCCTGAATGTGTGTATGGCTCCTGCAACATTAATTGCTGAAGCCAAAGAAAATTCAGAGACATTAATACATGTATTACCTGCTTCAGCGGCTACATGGTCTAAGGTGTTACTCTCATGCTAGACCAGACTGCCAATGACAGGAAGATTGGGGTTTAAATCTCGGTCGAGTGTAATGAGTGGTTTTCCACTCTTCCTCCCACAAATGCAGGTGCACTTCCTCTAGTTAAACCTTCCTCATCCCTAGCTCCATAGTGCTATTAGTACATATGTGTGTAACCTGAATAGGTGATAGGTAATATGCGGTTCTAATATTTATTTATTTTGAGTGTGTGTATGTGTATTAATGTATAGCAACAGTACAAGCCAAATAAGCCCACATCCACTTGTCATAGAAGAATGAACATTAACAAACTTGTTAATCTTGGCCATTTCCTATTCAACATTAAAAAGTTTTGTGGGGTTTATAAAGTTTCAAGACTGGTTATGTAAAATGAAAACCAAGCAGCATGGGGATGCGTGTGCTGGTGTGGCGAGCTCTGACCTTCATTTGTCAGCATGACAAGTAGCATAATTCTGTGCAGACCAGTGGCTTTGTTACACACGTTTATTTTATGACGTACATGGATGCATTTGGGATTTTATTATGGACCGCAAACTCAAGCAGAGAGCGAACATCAAATTCTACCTTCCAAATGATACAGCAGGCTTGCGGCAATGAAGTTATGAACTGTTGGTTGTGTTTTGGGTGGAACTCTTGCTTCAGGAGCGGCAGAATGTCACTGAAAGAAGAAGTTAAACAAATTAAAATATTGTATAAGAAAAGTAAAAAATCTGAGTATAAATTTACAATGAACATAATTAAAGATACAATTATGTGGTTTACTTGATATAAAATACATGCAGGGGGGTGGAGGAAATTAGGTTGAAACAAACAAAATTATTTATTATATAAATCCAGAGAGAGGATTTCATTTGTAATATTTGATTATAGATGTGATTCCAAGGTCTTATATAAGAAAAACACATGTACCTTGCGCCTTGGTCACTAAGGTGTTTTGTTAAGGACCACCTGTAGGTTGATTTTGGTTGGAAGAACAGTAGAAGTTAGTTACTAAAGTTACTAAAACAATTTTAATATATTCATACTTCAAGTTTGTTATCTGCAGTTGTCACTTTTGATGGATATTATCAATACCTATAAAATAACACAAATAAAATAGTAAAATATTATCAATATTGGTCGCAAATAAATTTGAATTTTCTCTACTGTTCTTCCAACCAAAATCAGGGTATAGTAGATTTTCACTATATTGTTTTATTAAATTCTTTCTCAGATAAGGCTTTGGTATCTCTCTAAACATTATCTATTATATTAACCTCTTTTTTAAATTACAAATTTAAAAAAACCATTTCATTGCACATTGACTTATCTCTACTTATTTTATATAAAGTAAAATTCATTATTTTATCTTTTTTTAATTTCATAGTCTGACTTTTTTACTTGTCTAATAAAATATTTCAATTTGGTTACACATTAATATTTTACCTTAACGATCTTTTATTGTTTCATAAGATCTAAATGAATAAAAAAATGTAATTATTGCAAATATTTTTCCTTTCTCATTGTTATACTACATAATTCAAATATATTTGCAAAGCTTAAATCTTCATTTCTAAATTGAATGTCATAACACCTCTTATTCTGGCTGTGTTTTTTACTTTTACTCTTTTTTAAAAAAAATTGTGTTATTTTGCTGAGCCTATATGTTAATTCTAGAAAATGTTTGTAAATAGTTTAAATCAAATGTTTTATCTGTATTTTATTACAATCAATTTCTACTTTTTCATACTGCTACTCTTCATCATTATCTTATCTTAAATAATGTTCCTTACTTTAAACCTTTTTAGAGTGTTTTCTAAAGTGTTATAGAATCATTAATGGACTTGATAATTCATATCTCAATGCTGAAATATACTTCAAGATATACTTTCATGCAGATTTTTTAAAGTGTTATAGTAAGATCATGGGACGAAGGCTAATTTAAATATACAAAATCCTTTCTTCCAGTAAATTTTTATAATAGTTTTAAATTAAATATTAGAATTATTTTTTAGGTATTCATTGTATTTTCTCTCTCAAGTCAAATCTGCAGATCAAATGACAAACTATGAATGAATATATATTAGTAATGTTGTATTTTAAAGTATGTAAAGGAAAGGTGGATTAAAAACATATAAAAGGAACAAACGGAATATGGCGCTTACAATTAAAAGAACACAGCTCACATCATACATTGCTGCTGCCTTTGGACAAAAAGGTAATGGCTGCCTCTTGAAGAAAATTGATATTAGCCGCTCACTCCCCCATTTTAGGTTAGGGAGGAGTAGTGTGAAGCGCACAACACACCTTTTTAAAAGAGGAAACCATAAAACACCAAAAGAAGAAAAAGTAAATTTGTAAAGAATAGGTGTTTAGCGACCTGGAAAACGGGGAATTTGCTTGGTTGGGGAATTTGATCAAATTTCTGAAATTTTCACATTTAGATCACACTACCTGTCAGGTTATTGCTTTAGGCTGACATCTTTTAACACATAGTGTGGCATAATTTCAAAATGGGTATGTGTTGAAAAATAGTATTACATTAAATTGAAATCTTAGTTTGAAAAAAATATATATAAAGTGAGTGGAAAAAGTTAGAAATTGACTTGGAAAAGTCGGGTAATTTTAAAATATACTTTGGCCAGAAGACTGATATGCCACTTAAATGACGGATATAAAGGACAAACACAGGAAGATTAAATAATAGTGTTAGTAACTTTTGTAACAGTCAGATTCTGTGATTGCTATGTTTTTAATGTTAATAAATCAGTGGTTCAAAGCCCTTTAAATTTGTTGTTCAACTCATTCAAATCATAAGAGAGGTTTATATCTCTCCTATATAGGCATATATTATAAGTACTGGAAGCTTTTAATACTGTGAAAACTGTAATCCATTTTTATGGTAAAAATCCTAAAGCTGGTTTTGAAACATTTAAAAGCATTCTTGTTTGGTTTTAGAAAATGAATTTGGGCTCAAGTTCAAAATGGTGACGGCTATAGGTCCAATTTCATAATCGGCCTCTGCTTGCTAAACTAGCAAATACTCAACAAAACCAAAGAATTGAGTTCCTTGGCTCTCTTTAGTTGTTCCAAGCAAGAACTTATAAAAAAAACTACCACACTATTAGGCCTCAACATGAACAATGATAGGATTATTATCACATTAAAATATTCCTTAACAGACACCTGAATAACGGATTCTTATTTATAATGGACTGTTTAGTTTCCTCGGCAAAATAACATTGGCTCTTACGGGGAATCAACTTCCCAATAGTTGTTTTTTCTCATTAATGAACAGACACTGCTAGAGACATTTATTTATGCATAAAAATCTCTATATAGCAGACCTAAGTTAAAAACACCAGTTCATCTACAGTATTTTAATGTATAAATGTCAGGAAGGACATTGTCGTCTGCAAATTGTGAGCAAACTTTTCTTCCCACTTCAGAGAAAGTTTCTAAAATAGCATACGTAGTGACTGGTACTTAAAGGTTCTACCTTCATCCGTTTCCAAACCTTCAACTGAGGTTGTTTTACCTGTCATATAGGCCCACAGTACAGAAGGCCTACTCTTAACATTTTATTTTATTTGTGTTTTGTTAGGACTATAATGCACTCGGTACAGTAAGCTATTGTGCATACAAAACTTATTCACTTGTCATAATTATTCCACATATAACAATGCACAATTTAGTCTTTGTATTAAATATCTACATTCTACATAGGTCTATATAAATTAAACTGTGTTCAAGCATTAAGATTTAAAGTATATATATATATTCCCTACTCTTTGGCTTAATGAACCTGAAAGTTCATTGCTGCTTTTACAAAAGTTTGTCATGTAGTGATTATTATTTTACACATCACTTTTAATCAATTATTAGAGATAATCAGATTTAGTCCACTGTAGTAATATTAAAAGTGTATTTAATTTACACTATTTCACAGTAAATATCTATGTGGTGCAATGTTCTTCTGTCTCTATCGGACACCCAAGCAAAGTCTTCTTGACAGGCAAGGGGGAAGAAACGAGGGATAAGTGTATCTCATTAATCAAACATTATAGAAGCCAAGTCTTAAACAACCCTTTTGGCAGTAGTCAGGACCTGCATTTGCTAGGAGAAAACAATATTTATTTACTAATTATCTAATCTGAAATAGAACTTTAATTTTTCTGCGCTGGTCACTAAATTTTAACAATCTTGATCCATTCCCAGTTCCCTAAGAAGTGATATTGGATCGCATATTCACCAAATACAGCAATGGTGTTGAGTAAATCGTTCATTTAATTTACATGAGTGATTTCAATTACATATTATTTTATCACTCGGTGTGTAATAAAAAGATACTAATTATTAAAAAAGCAAGTGTTGAACTACATATTAAACAGATTAAAAAACATAAATGAAGCATTATTAGTTCTATATTATAAATAATGATAGTCGAAATTTTTTAACAAAACCTTGGGAACAGTAGACAAATATATTAGAGTTGAGACATTAAATTTAAAGATTATTACACACTGTTTGATTCAAAAATAATATATATCTCCTTACAAAATTCCAGTATGTGTTTCAACACTGATTTCAATTAAAGCCTGGTAAGTCACATCAACTTAATCAGTATAATATCATCCCGCTAGATTGGTGACAGCATTCCACAATGAACTATCCCATCACATGGTGAGTCCATGTTACTACAAATGTTGCTCTCTGCAGGGCATGAACTGTGGACAGTAACATAACAGCCACATTCACTACACCCTATTTCTTTTAGGACTCCCCCGGAGTAAGAGTTAAAAGTATTTCCAAATAACTGACACTTTTTTGTAACAGACTTTTTTTTATCCTGGAGGGTGTATTAAAGAGATTTCACTATATTATGATTTGGCTTGCGTGATTGAGGCTATTTTAGTACTAATGAGATAATTTCTTGAGAAATAAAATCTGGTGGTGTTCCGCACACATTTTACCAAATATTTTTCATTCCAAACACCATTTTTGAATCATTGTTTCTTATACTGTAATGTCATTATGTTTTCATCTGCACAGATTCCATGAGTGCGCTTATGGCATTGTCCAAATTGTAATCTTGGAATCCACTCTTGCAGATGATTTATAAAATTTGTTAAATGCCTGGCTCACCTGCTGGATTCTTGGTCACGCTAATCTTTTAGGAAATGAACTTGGAGGACCAGACGGCTAAGGAGGCAGTTCATCTCCTTCTTGAAGCGAGTTGGAGTTTCATGTTTTTGGATCTAAAGGGTTATGTTTGGCGTGGGGTCTTACACACCTGGCTTGATAAGTGGATTTTAACCCCTACTCAAAACAAGCTGCGGTCCATTACGTTTGACTATGTGTTGTAATGGTCCTCTTATGGACAAACCTCTGGTAAAGAGATCGTGACAAGACTACACCTCGGGCATACATTTCTGACCAATAGATTTTTATTGAGAAGGGCTCCACTTCCTGTGTGTGAGCTTTGTGATACTACCCTTAGTGCGTACTACAGTTTGGTGAAGTGTTGCAAGTATGCCCCTATTCACCTGGCTCTTGATTTTAATGGTGGCCTTCGTATTTTGCTATGCGACACTGCTGATGGAGTCATGTGTTACTCCGTTTTATATGTTAGGCAAATCTCTTAAATTCCACTCTAGCTCATTCTTATATAGTGTGGCACACTTTGATATTACTTCATATTGAGATGAGTCTTAAAACTTTAGTAGATTTTAGTATGTTTACCTGAACGGTTAGTAAATTTAGTATATTTATCTATTCTTTTTAATGTAGTGTATACACCTGTGGATTTTTTTTAGCAGATGTATCACCCCAAACAAAATTGTTTATTATCTCTACTACATTTGCCTACATTTACTATGGCGTCCACCAACATTGTAAAAAGTGTAAATTTTGAACTAATAAATATGCATAAATAATGCAACACTTGCCATTGTTCCCAGCAAACAAGAGGTGCATATTTGTAACTATAGCCCTTAAAAGGGCAAGATACATATATAACAAAGGGAGGAAATCATGAAAGTTTTAAAGGAAACAAGAAATATATCATCATAGAAATACTTTATTCAGCAAACAAAAAAAAATTTAATTGAAATATAGAAGTGTCGTTGAGATGACTGCTAAGGCTCAAAATATTAATAACTAGCAAAGTATTTAAATGGGAGAAGCCTGAAGTTTAATATGTCATGAGTTAAGCTCCAAACATTAATAAATAACAGAACATTTATATGGGAGAAGTCCAAAGTGAAAATTATTTTTTAAATTAACCCTCATGTTCGAAAAGCTAAATGAAAGGATTCTGGCGTGAAAATAAATATTACCTTGGGTTCAAAATAACGGCCAAAGATTTAGTGTGACAAGCCCCGAGTTCCTTTCTTACATGATGACCGTGATGAGAGAATGAGTCCAGTCTAGTACTGCCACCGAGAGTTTTTTGCTAATAATTTACATGCCTATATAGTCAATCACTCTACAAAATAGTGACCAGGAAGTTCACCAATCACAACTTTAAATCTTAATGTGTGTGTGTGTATATACATATACACACACACATTCTAACTCATTCTCCATAGTTAACATCACACGCTCCAATCAAAACCGATGTTTCTTATTTTAATTCCACTCACTGCCACATGTTGTGCTCCCCATACAAAACTTATTGATGTCAGCTGCCCTCCTGGCTCGACGCCAGTAAACCAAGCTGTCGCCTAGAGGTCCAGGGCAGACCGCACAGCGATCCAATCCCAGTGCTCGATTCTTGCTCTTCATTCCACTCAAGCCCACGAGGTGTGCAACCAGTCTCGCTATGGATGATGTTGCTTGCTCCATTTTACCACTCCGGAGGCCTCCCACAAATTTAGTTCAAGAGACATGACCAACGAGGGTTGTAAGCTGGGATCCAACAGTCCATAGTAGCAGGATCACATGGGCGCTAGGAGGTGGCAGAAGTTGTATAGACGGGATGGCGGGAATGTCTGATCACAGACGCAACCAAATTGAAGAAAGTGCAATGCTTCAGATTGGATACAAATGCCCTTATTATTTTATCGTGCTTGAATTGAAACAATAACAAAGTTTTGACAACTGCATTGTTGTTCTCCTTTCTACAGTATTCAGAATTTATTCCTGACATTTAAATATAACTTATTAATAGCATTTAAGTATTACATTTATTTAACCACATTTCTAATTCATACATTCACATTTTTTGTTAATTTTTTCCCTACACCATGTAGCACTTTCACAAAGTGTTGCTCACTTAATTTATGATAAAACTTTTGCAAATAGGTATGATTTAAAGTACACTTTTTTTATCAGTACAAATATGTTACAAAGGTTAGAGCATTGGCATACTAAGTCAAAAGTCTTGGGTTTGATTCCCTTGTACATGTCATTTTAAATGTAAAAAATGTTTTATACTTATACCTAAATCAACTTTTTTCTCATCATACAAATCAATATAGGCAAACAACAGTTGTAAAAGGTTGGCCCCATTTTATTAACGCCATAATAAAGAATATTAACACAATTATTTAACCAAACCTTGTGTTCCTTAACTGATAATAAAATTAAAGGAATATTTTCCTAAGGTCATCACCCTACTATTAAAATAAAATCCAATCACATTACATTTATTCAACGCTCATCTAAGATTTAATTTCCTAAACTGACAAGCCATTAGAGTTCTACTCCTGCAGTGTGTCTTAAATGGATTTTGGTACAAATTGAGATTTATTTTTGACATTTGAATACAAATTTTAGCATTTTTATTATGTTATTTTATTTCGGTGTTTTTATCTGCTGATTTCAGCATGTGAAATATTTCATATTTATTTACCCTATAGGAATTTTACTTTATTTTAATGTTGTTTAAGGCCCTATTGACTTGATTGTGTAAACAGGTCTATAAACCCCAATAATAATAGTTAAATAATTTGTATTAAAATTTCCAGAAAAATCACATGGGTTAAAATTTGACATTAACATGACTTCCACTTTTTGTCTATTTAATCAAAATATGGTTATCATGCATCTTGATTATGGTAGCATGAACAAACTATTATTTTTCTATCTCCCAACTTCAAATTTTGAACATTGCTAGTACATAAAATTATTTAACTCCATCTGTAATAAATCTGTAAAACATATAATTGACTTTCTAAACCCACCTCGGTGGCGTAGTTGGCTAACGTGCTAGATTTGTGTAGAGCCAGACCGCGAAAGATGGGGAGATCGAGGTTCTAATCTCAGTCGGGTGATCTCGGGGTGTGTTTGTCTAAATGGTTTTTCACTTTCCCACCATGCAAATTCAAGTTCATTTCCTCTAAATCCAACCTTCCCTATCCCTAACTCATTAGTGTAGTTATTATTTAAGTGTATAACCCAAACAGTTAGTAAAACGCATTACTAAATAATAGTAATAGACACTCTTTTATTTAGCTCTGTAGCCCAAACATGCTAAAAGTTACAGCATTTAAAAAGATTCAGTTTTACAAAATTAGTTTTTTTTACCACCACTGTTTCAAAACTACTTTGCTTATTGCACTAAAAATACGTTATTGGTAGGGCTATATATCCACATGTTTCCTAAATTTCGCATTTTGTTTATAAGTTGTTGGTCAAGAGGGACTTCACCACTATACTCGGCAAGAAGAATTAAACCTTGCAGCACTGGTGCATGTGTAACTCTTAATGAAAACTGAATTTATTTATATGTATTATTGATATTCTTTGTAATTGTATTTAAATAAAGGAAAACGTGCTTTCTGTCATTATTAAAATAATCGGTATATCAAGTTCTTACCAATCACTTAGTTTATTTGTTTGAACAGGTGGTGAGAAGTCAAATGGTCCTGGTGAATGTTCTGCAGTGGATGTGTCCAGTCCTCCACCAGTGCCAGAAGAGCCCATTGCACCCACACCAGTGTTCACCATGCCTCCACCCACAGCCCCTCCATCTGTAATCACCACCGTGTACCAAATGCTGACACCATTACCCCCAGCCCCTCCCCTCTCCAACGTGTATGTGAGCAACTTGAATACCAATGTTAACATGCACGGTTTTGTGCCCACATACGCCCCTCATATGTACACTGAAGCTCCTCATGAGGTTGCCCCTCGCGGAAATGGAGCAGTTACTCGCCGCAGTAGAGGTGGCAAACCTGGGATTATGAACAAACGTGTTGCACAGGAATCCTTGGAGGCTCCTCAGACCTATCCCGCCCCTCAAGTGTTTGCTATGAACCCCTTGGCGATACCATTCACTCAGCAGGCCCCTGCCTACTTTACCCCATCTACCCACACCAACCCCCATCCCACTGCTCAGCATGCTACAGGCACTCCCATCTTTATGCCTAGCCATGGAGCAGTGATGTACCCCACTCCCATGTATAGCACATACCCTCCTCCTCCCATGTATTCAACTGCTCCCAGAGTTCAGTGCAAAGAGGAGCCCTCCACTGCTGGCTACCAGCAACAGCGTACCCACGAGGATGAATACGCTCAAGCAAACATTTTATCCTCGGTAGTTGTAAATAATAGTAATATTGTTCCGGCACCGTATCATATAAATACATACCAGACTCAAGGACACAAAGTTTACCAATCTGAAGCTATTGGAAGTTGTGAGAAAACTGTGTTGAACAGTGAGTGTGTTCAGGCTAGTGTTAGTGTGACAATAAACGACAATATTAGTGTAAGCAGAGTACCTTTAGTTCCTTATGACAAACCTACTGTAGATATAAGAGCTCCACCCAGAACTGAAACTGAGACTTTAGAGTCACATCGCGTGGAAGTGGGGCCTGTTAGTATAAGCGCCCCAATTCAGTCAGTGACAGTCCTTGTTCCCAGCCAAGAGCGGCCTATTAGTGCAAATGTTCCCAGCCAAGAGCGGCCTATTAGTGCAAATGTTCCCAGCCAAGAGCTGCCTGTTAGTGCCAATGTTCCCAGCCAAGAGCTGCCTGTTAGTGCCAGTGTTCCCAGCCAAGGGCGGCCTGTTAACGCCAGTGTTCCCAATCAAGAACGGCCTGTAAGTGCCAGTGTTCCAAGCCATAAGCAACCTGCAAGTGTTCCCAACAAAGAGCAACTCACAAGTGTCAGTGTTTCTTGCCAAGAACAACCTGCAGAAAATATTACTGTGTCTGCCTCCTTGCCAGTGGTGAAGCAGTCCCAATCCGTCATTGACCCTTCGCCAATGATAATGAAGTCTCATACTGTCATTACCTCCTCAGCAGTGTTGACACAGTCTCAATCTGCCAATGACCCTCCACCAGTGATGAAACAATCCCAATCTCTAACCACCCACTCACCAGTGGGGATACACTCTCAATCAGTCACCAGCTCCCCACCAAAAGTGACACAGTCACAACCAATAACTACTCGCTCTGTGGTGACACAATCTGAATCTGGCACCACAAGCTCGCCAGCAGCGACTCATATCCGACCCACCACAACCCCCTCACCTGTGGCAACACAGACTCGACCTGCTGGCAAGTCCTGGGCTAGTCTTTTCAAAGGTGATGGTAGTAAAGAGCCATTGCCAGTGCCGGAAGATCTTCCTAAGCCCACACCTCACGTTGAGCTGTTCCAAAGTGTTGTCACTGCTGCTTCTAGCCCCAGCCCTTTGCAAATGTCTGCATTAAAGGCTGAATCGCAAGATGCGCCTTCCAACAGCATGCCTCAGCTGCCTTCTCCATGTCTAGCTGATGACCCAAACCTCCACAGGCTGGGTGGTAAGTTTTATACACTTGTTTTGAAAAGCTGGCTTCTAGAATATGTGAGTGTGCTTAATTTTCATATAAATTAATTGTTTAGTGATATTGAACCCTAGATATATAATTTTTATTAAATCGATTTGACTCTTTAGCAGATAAATAATTAGCTATTGTTGTAAAAAATATAGACCTATGATTATTTCCATGTCAAACTAGTGGCACCACATTTCTGTCATTGTTTTGATTAAGATCTATTAAGCTTATAATTCAAGTGGGTAGTAAGACGCAATGCTAAAAAAAATTGTATCTTTAAATATACCAAGAATAATTTGATTCTAGTATTAAATGTTTTGAAATACAAAGAGAAATAGGGATTATTAAATTTTGTTTTTATTGTTGACTGATGAGTGTTAATTTTAAATGTTGAAGTTTATGTGAAATAAAGCTTGATTGGTATGCCTGGTGACAGATCCTGTTTGATTGATTCACCTTGGAGACCATAACTATTTGGAGCTGGGTATTTCTCTGGGATTAGGCCATTTTAGTGTGTATATAGTTTATATTTTATTGAATATATAAATACCGTTTTTAACTTTAAATAAGAGACTCGATACAATTTTTGACAGGTGCGATCGAAAGTTTAGTCAAGTGAATGCATCTTTTATTACTTTTTATATGTTCAAAAGTCATTCCCTCACCTTTCCTTAGCTTCATATCTTAACTTTCATAAATTAATGATTTATTTGCACCAATTAAAATTAAACAAATTTGTATTTTGTTCAATGACTAATAAACAATATATATATTTACAGTTTAGCTTTTCACAACTACTTATTAGTTATCCCAGAGTATGGCATCACTGCGGCACACTTGTTTGTTATTAAGTCCAGATTTAAAAAAATTATTGAGCAAAAATGCTAACTTTATATTTCTCCCAGACTGAGTAATAAGTTACTGGTCTAGTTTTATAAACACTTTATTTGCTAAATCTGCAGGACAGGTAAAATCAGTTAGCATGACATAGATTGTTGACCGCTGGTTTAGAGGAAGACAATTTGGACAGAAAGCGAGTTCTATGTATTCACATGTTTATTGAAAATTAGATTAATATTTTATTAAGTTACTGAAAAATGTAGGTAGGCTGTTTTACTTGTAATTCCCTCACTTGCCATTTAGTTTTAAATATAAGTATTAAAATAATATTAGTATTTGTTAGTTTTTAATTATTGGTGGTGGTGGTGGAGGACCATCCTAACCAATGTAAAGAGAATAGAAGGTAGCGCCAGTTGGAGTAAGACATCTGATTGGCTGAGCGTGTGACGTCACTCGGTACACAAAGCAGCGCTTAAAGCCGTGTTCTCACGTGTTTCTTTCAAGTGATTCATTTTTAATGAAAATAAAAATTAAAGGTATTTGTTCACATGTGTCATTTATAATAAGGATCATGTTGAGAATAATCAACTATTGTTTAATTTACTAAAATGACCTGCTGTTTTATTTGATACAAATCACTACTTGTATTCTATAGATATTCAAACTGTCTGTAACAGTTTGTTCGTCTTACCACTTAAATACAATTTTTTAGATATGTTATAACAACACATTGTCTGTAAATATCTAAATAAATCTTTACATTCAAATAAAAATTAATTCTTGTATGTGTCCACACGGTTCATTTTGTTTTTATCTTTTAATAATGATGATAATTAACAATTAATAAAACTGTAACTCCTTTTAATTTTTAATGAAAGCTTGAAATAATAATTCAGTTTAATGAAATGTGTGTTCTGACGTTCATTTTGTATTAATATTCAGTGAATCACTGAAAATGACCAGGTGAGAACATGTCTTAACATTCACAAAGTTTTATGGATGATAAATTAAGTCCTTTCTAAATAATTATTGTTAGAAATTATAATATCACGTTTGGGAACATTAAACATATTAATACATAATTAAAATCCATAACCATAAATGAGAAAAACTGAATAAATTACACTTATAAAACTAATAAAATATGTTCAAAATTGCTTATGTGTTGGTACTATTGTATTAACACTGGCAACATTAAATTTGTTTTAAGTTCTTGGCATTTTTGTTTACTTTCAATTTAGCACCACACTTACCAAAGTCACTATCGGCAAAACGAATGGAACATATACAAGCAAAATTTGTATTAATAGTCTTTCCTTTTACATTTGAGCTCCTATGTACAGAAAATTTCTGGATCCTCAAGAAAGGCACAAAAAGATATATTATTACCTTTGCAGTTTTGTTGACTATTTACACAGAGTGCAACAATAAAGCTAGGTATTTTGTACGTCTGGTTTCAAACACATGTAATTAAAACTGAAGAACATACGCCAATAAATTAGCAAAAAGCCTAAAAGTCTGATTGTCCAACAATGACTTGTATCCTATATATTATATTATATTATATAAAAGAAAAACTATTATAAAATAATAAACAGCTTGATAAGAACAATACAATTACATATAGTTAGCATTCATACATATATTTAGTATTATGGTTACTACTATTGAATCATTAACTAGAACATCCCTGCTGTATTTTATATTGGCATATTAAAACAGATACTTGAGTGGTAAACATAATAAACTAACTAACTATACACGAAAAAACTACTACCAGGCAAACACAAATAAATCAATAATTATAAAGATAAATGAATGAACCGTCTGAAATACATGGACAGCATGACACATTACTAACTGCTTTGTACTGGCTGACGCAAGCAATGACATCAAATTCTTCCAAATGGCGCTACCTATCTATTCTCTTTACATTGATCCTACCTACCTTTTCTCATATCTCGCTACTCTGCAGTAGTTAAGAGAGACATGATTGGTGTGGCGGGTTATAACTCACAAAATATACATATACTATATGTTAGTTCTGTAAAGGCTGCTAAGAGACCACAAAAATGACAAATATTTGAAATAGAAATTAATAAAGGGTTTGTTTTAAATTGCAACAAAACGGACATTATGTAAAAGTAAAAACTTAAAATAATCTGAAAAGAGTAAAGTGGTAAAACATTTAAAATTAATTAAAGTGTGCATGAGAGAGAGAGAGGGTTTGTACAGTCCTTGAAAGAACTGGAATTTAACGTGTGTCTGTTCAAGGCCTGGAAAAGTCCTGGAATTTCCAGGTTTCAATATTCATTTTTGAAATGGTTGTAAAGACCGTGATTTAAGATGTACTGGGACATGAAATATCTAGTGCATGCTCTTTGATCAAGCGTTGGCTGTTGTCTGCTGTTTACTTTACTCTCCGCGACTCTTCCTGCTTTTGTTTTATTTGTTATCTTATCGCGTCATCAACCCATGGGTTTTGATTTCTATAGGGGCAAGAGGAAACAATGTTAACTTCACTGGCAAACACATTAGCGTTACTGTCGAAATAAAATGTTTTCTCTAATCTCCTATATTTAAAAACTCAATTCCTGTGCATTTGCCAGTTTTTTATAAGTTGCTTTAAACCATCATTTGTAATAATTCTTTGAAGATTTGCGACTACCTATTAACACTTTTAAGTACCTATAATTACAGTTTTGCACTAAAATGCCCATTTATAGCTATTAGTTCATTTTTCAACCACCTTAGCCCTCAAATTCCTGTTCTAGCCATACTACAGGGAATTGCCATTCTATAACTCTATTATCTATGGTCGCACCATTTTGGTGTCTGTAAACATTATCCCGTGAACTTTTGTGTTTAGATGGTAGCTGTGTAGTTTGTTTTATCTTAATGCGTTTTATTTCTATGGAAATCCTTAAGTACTGGTACAGTTTGTTTCATTACCTCTGTGTTTATTTCCACACAAATTTTTTATTAAAGTGTGGTAGCAAGTAATCTGCCATGGATAAATAAACTGTTGTTTCATTATTTTTGAATTGATTTTTTTTTGTAACTTTTAATACTATCTGTTGCGTAAAGGCAGAAAATCACTTTTTGCTTTGTTTTGTTTCTATTTACATGCTAATATGCCAGGGAATTGTACTGTGTGTACATTCAATTTAATTGAAATAAAGTTTAAAAAATGACGATTTTTCACCAACTTTGCCCATCTTTTTTTGACTCATTAAATTTTTTTAAGATATATCCAATTTGTGGCTTTTCTATACTTTGTACAAACAAATTGTAGCGTACTTATTTTAATTCTAATCTCCTTATACCATGTATTTAAATAGTTTGCGCAAGTAGTGACTGCAAAAACTATTACTGAAAAAAAGAAATTGAAATATTTTTTTAAATATAGGAAAGAAATTATATTTTTATATATTCCAACTGTAATAGATAAACTAAATAAAAATGTCACAATTGATTGTAAATAATTTTTTTTAAGGTAACTAAGAAAAAATTTACTTTGAGAAGGATTTGAGCCCTTGTCCTTTGTCATTCCAAAAAACACCTAGATTGCCGCTCAAAACTCTGCATCACTCCTTGGAGAGTACATCAGTGATAGCTTGCCTTTTTTTGTGTAGCAAGAAACAAAGTTGAAAGGATTAGGGGATTAACTGAAATTTGAGGACACTGAAAGGGGGGAGAGGGGTTTGTGTGGTTACTTGCCATAGCTACAGTAGCGTACCTCTAGTGAGGTAACATAGTACTACTTGGAAGAGATGTCCATCCGAATCTTAAGGCGCTAAAACATTTTTTTTAAAGTGTGTGTGTGTTTTTTCTAAATTAGCAATCCATGAATATCAATGGAGATACATACACTGAGCAAAAAGCTATGAACACAAATTTCACCAATGAAAATAAAATTAAGTCTTAGCACATAAAAATTATCAAATCAAAATGTGTTGATGCTGATACTGTTACACTTAATGAAAAAAAGAATGAAAACTATTAACATGGCATTTAATATTTCAAAACCAAACTAAAGTCCGTTCACCCAATGTAAAGAGAATAGAAGGTAGCGCCAGTTGGAGAAATACATCTGATTGGCTGAGCGTGTGACGTCACCCAGTACACTAGCCAGCGCTAAAAGCCATGTTCTCGCGTGTTATTTTCAGTGAATCATTTCAAATGATTCATATTTAATGAAATTATGAATTAAAGAAATTTGTTCACGCGTGTAATTTATCATATTTATCATGTTGAGAATAAACTACTGTTTAATTTCTTAAAATGGCACCCCGTGCTGTTTTATTTTATATAACTCACCCATCACTGCTTGCTTATATTAAAACAAACATTCAAACTCTGTAATAGTCCAAAAATGGATTGGTCTGTTTGTCTTTCCACTTAAATACCATTTTTGAGAAATAATACAACAATACAATGTCTATAAATACATCCTTGCATTAATTAAATAAAAATTAATTAATTCTTGTAGGGCCTAATTGCTCATACAGTTCATTTTGTTTGAATTTTTCAATAATGATAGTTAACAATTAAGAAAAGTAGACCTCCTTTTATCTTTTAATGAAAGTGTGAAATAATGATACATTCTAATGAAATTAGTGTTCTGACGTTCATTTTGTATTAATTTTCAGTGAATCACAGAAAATGACACGTGAGAACATGGCTTAACATTCACTAAGCTTTATGGAAGACAAATTTAAGTCCTTTATAAATAATTATTTTTAGAAATCATATCACCTACTAGAACTATCCTTTTACGAGATCTCATTATTGTTATTTAAAAAACACATCCTAAAGTTCATGTTACACACAGGTAACATATCACACCAATATCAAAGTAGCTAAGGTGTCTGAATCTAAGAAGAAATTAGCTTGATAAATTAAAGTGAAATGTTGTGAATGCAAAGGACCCCCTACAGGGACTTGCCGATATAAATTGCCAATTAAACAAGCTCTATCCCTTGTGACAGTTTATTTTTCTTGTCTTGAACTGGAGTATTGGTTTTAAATCACTTGATTAATTTTTGTTATTTATTTATAATCATTGTTTCAAAACATCTGGGAATCAATTTGTAGTCATGACACAAATGAGATGTTTAGTAAAATACTCATCTAAATAATTTCCTAAGCCCACAAATATCTATTTGGTATGAGATAGCATTCCTTCAAATAGCAAAATCATTCTCTCACATAGCTAAAAATGTTGTTTTTATGGTAATTTTTTTTAAGAAATGATCTCTCTATACCAGCCTTAATTTTAAAAATATATTTTTAAATTCTGATGTTTGCCATTTCTCAGACAAATAATCAGCTACTGCACTAAAGATGTTCTTAAATAACACTGGTGTGTATGTATTTCTATGTTTGTAAACTAAATTCTGTTTTAACTCATTTTTTATGCCAATTTAAGAAACACTATCCACTTTCTATCATGTACAGTTTTTCACAAATCAATTAAGTTGTCAGAATTTGTATTATTCAATATATTAACCTAGGAGCAAATGTTGGGGGAATTTGTAAACTTAATCTTCACGTATTGGCAACACTGCCTTCAGTCATTTGTTTCTTGACCTTGAGAGCTCCTTTCAATAGTAAATTGAGCACAGCTTATTTTGGGGATTATTGTTACACTTGTGCTAAAACGTGAGTAAAATGTCTTTACGCAAGTGTTTAAACAATCCAAACTTATTTTATTATATTTGTGGTAGGTAGTTATTTATTATTATTACCGCGTCTTACTACCCGTTTGGGTTGTGCACACTTAAGCTAATGTGTAATGGTAGAGTGATTGTGAAATGAAATAGAGGACCTACAGTTTAACATGGAATCCAAACCACGGTAGAGGCCTGGCATTCCACACATTCACAAGTTGTGATTCATACACATCTTGTTAGAGGGTTAAGGAAGGGTTTAGCAATCGGATAATTCTGTGCCGGGACCGAGGATTGAATTCCGAACCCCCAGCACAGAAGTCCGACACCTAACCCCTAGACCGCCAGGTCACCCAGGTAGTTATATAGCTCTCGAGCAAAGACAAGGTATTACAGAACCTGTAAAATAAAAAAGTGTATTATGCTTATCTTAGAGTGAAACTAGGTGACCAAGGTAAACAATGGGTGCCACATTAAGTTTGCTGAGCCTGTGTTGAAGCATTGAGATTGTAGTAAAAGGATGAAAAGAAATCTATACCATTTGCAATTTCACTAGTTTGGTGAGAGCTTATCAACCACTGTGATGATTGTTATCTTTGCTTAGTTAATGTAGAATGCTTCAGTGCAGGGAGTAAGAGAATTGTGAATTCTAATATTCCATCTGCCACTAAAACAGTCACACATGGAGATGACCTGCCTATTCCAGATTGCCTTCTTGTATTGGAGAATGTAGTATTAGAGTGTTAAAAATGAAGCTTGTGAAGATGAAACTGAAGGCTACATGCCTGTAAATATTGATTCTAGTCAACTATTTTCACCACAAGAACTCAAATGATCTGGTAAAAGATTTAACCAAAGTAATTGTCAAAATTTCTTGATTCATGACTGAAACAAAAAAAAAATTCTAGTACATAGAACATTTTTCTCATGGTACAGACAAAGAGTGGACGATTCTATGGGGTTTTTTCAGCAATATAGATCATTTGATCAATGAACACTTTTGGAATACACTATAATCCTTTAAAGTGGAGACTTTTTAGTGACTTGTGTTGTAGTAGTTTTAAAGGTGTGTTGCTCCACAGAGGAAATAAATTTGGGTCAGTTCCAATAGTTCATTCCGTGCATTTAAAGGAAACTCACGATAACTTTAAAAACTTGTTAATAAATATTAAGTATTAAGAACATGGTTGGTTGATATGGGGTTACTTTAAAGTTATAGGCATGCTACTTGGACAGCAATCTGGCTACACAAAAATGCCTTGTTTTTTGTGTTAATGGGATAAGATGCCAAGATATGACCAAAGAGGGGTGGTTTGTTGTCAGGATCGAAAAGTATGGTTCATGAACCACTGGCCTAAAACTGTCCTGCTTCCACACTTGCACATCAAACTGGGTTTGATGAAACAATTTCTGGAATCTTTATCTTAGGTTGGTCCCTGCTTCATATATTTATGATACTAAATTCCCATCAATCAGCCATGAGAAGTTAAAACAGGTTATTTTTTTGGACCTCAAATTCACAAATTGATGAGGGGCAGTGATTTTGAGCTAACGGTAAATGAAATATAAAGAGGTATAGATAAGATTCAAGTCTGTTGTTGAGAAATTCTTAGGAAAGAACATGTATCCAGGCTACAAAAATATAGTTGATAACATGTTGTCAAACTACAAAAAGCTTGGCTGCAATATGCATGTGAAGGCACATTTTTTACGCTCCCACGTTGATTATTTAGACAGGAACAAGGTGAAAGGTTTCACCGAGACATTACATAAATGGAGGTGAGATACCAGAGGATATGTGAATGTCACCATGATGGTTAATTATTGCTAGATGCTGAAGAAGGATATGCAAGAAAAGGAAATTTAGCCCGCCGTAAATTGGTTTTATCTAAGAAATAAATTTTGGAAAAAGAAGAATATTATAATTTAAATAAACAAATTGTGTAAAAATTAATACTCATATGTGAAAAACCTAATTTTATTTTGTGATTTCTGAAAAAACTGATTTAATAGAAACAAACCGAAGTAATTTTTGGACTAAAAGGAACCAAAAACAGCCTATTCAAAGAAAACATTAGTGAAATATTTTCATAATGCACATTAGTGTAATGGTTCGCATTACTCAATTAAGTAATCACTGTTGCAATTTGTTTTATTAGTTGAGGAATGCCAGGTCTCCACCATGGTTTGGATTCCACGTTAAACTGTAGGTCCTTCATTTCATCTCACAATCACCCTACCATTACACATTAGTGTAAGTGCGTATAACCCGAACGGGTAGTAAGACGCGGTGCTAATAATAATAATGTTTTATTAGTTACCTTTCGAACTAGATGTAAAGTGATGATAACCTTATTTTGAATGAACATGTATAACAAAGTTGAATATTGATTTTATTAGCTCTTCAAATTAATCCTCCCACCTTAGCTTTCTGCTAGAATTTCAACTTTATTGCCTCTGCCCATTGTTCAGAGTTTCTCCTGAGATACCAACTGGATCACAAAGCCAACAGCCTCCAGCCACGGGGACTAACTAATCGTAGCAACTGGTGCTACATCAACTCCACGTTGCAAGCTTTGTTGGCCTGTCCACCTTTCTACAACCTCATGAAAGCTTTTCCCCTGCCATCATGCAATAATTCAGCCAAGTCATCAACACCCATCATTGATAGCATGTAAGTAGAAGCTAAACTAAATTACATTATTTAATAAATTAATAATCATTTCTCTTTGTGGATTTTGTCTTATTGTTGAAATGACAGACTACCTACCAGTATAAAACTATTTTCAATGCTTATTTTTTACTGGGCATGCTTAGATCTTCTATTGAGAGCTTTAAAAAATTTGTTTGTACCGTTACAAATATCTTTTGTTTAGTAGCAATCTTCTTAAAGTATTTAAGTTAGTGAAAATTAGTTGATTTTTATCACATGATCTATCAATGACTAAGCTGAAACATCCCCAATCTACACATTATTTTATTAAGTTAAATTTTCTTTGTAAAGTTACACTAGAAATATTTTAAAATTAGATAGTAAGCTTTAAGCCTAGTATTCACTTGAAAACATTGTTTACAAACTTTGTTTGTTAACTATTTCTTGGTCTTTCCTGTTGCTCACAAACATAGTAAACAAAGCTACTTGCATTGTAAGTGCTATACAAACATTGTTTTGCGTCCAGGCATCAATGATCAAACGTTGTTTCCATTAAGAAAAAGTATTTTTTGTGGAAAAACTTTCACAAGAGGCAGGACAAAGACTCCTACACCTAGAATTGTAAAAGTCTAATTGTGTTTGTTCTCATTTATATATTTCAGTCCACCTTTTCAGTACCTTCTTCCAAATAAAACCGTCTTTAGGTTGAAATGTGTGACCTAAAAGTACAAAAGATTCGGAATTATCTAATGTACTAACGTGGGAGTGAGTGCTGGTGGTCTGTGAGACCCACAAGAAAGTATTTTTAAAACTATTAAATATTCCTTTCACTTCCCTATGCTTATCTCTTCAGCACCTTTCTTTAAGGAGACAAAGAGTTTAATTGATTTCATATAGGTGACTTTCCACTAATTTTGTCATCTTTGAGTTAAGACTAAACAAAGCTAAGTGTCTCACAGATAAATTGCATGCTCTCACTATTTTTAAAAAGGAGGAAAAATGGAGGGCTAGATGAGAATGGGTGACCTGGCGGTCTAGGGGTAAGGCGTCAGACTTCTGTGCTGAGGGTCCGGGGTTCAATCATTGGTCCCAGCACAGCTCTCTCATTGCCAAACCCTTCCTTCACCTCTGACAAGATGTGTATTAATCACAACTTGTGAATGTGTAGAATGCCAGGCCTCCACCGTGGTTTTGGTTAAACTATAGGTCCTCCATTTAATCTCACAATCACCCCACCATTACACATTAGCTTAAGTGCATATAACCCGAACAAATAGTAAGACTTGGTGGTAATAATAATAATAATAATAATAATAATAATAATAGATGAGAGTGCATATTTATACTCTTGTTCTCAAATGAGAATATCATTAACCAAATCTTTGAGACCCTCGTCATTCCATTGATAGCACATCTTATTTAATGTATCCATTGCACGGCTGATTAATTCCTTTCTTTTTTCCTATGAATACCTGAGAAAATGGAGGAATTTCCCAATTTTATGATTTCTGGATCATAGTGTAATTGTGTGGTACATATGGTGAAATTTGCTGTCGACAATGTTAGCAAACACATTCAGATACTCAAACTTTGCTTTGTGTAAACCCATTTGAAACTTATAACCAGAAACATTGTTACCTTTTTGGGAAACATAAACAGGGTGTCTACTATCCGGAAAAATGAGGTAAAACTCGAATTAGCCGGGAATTTGAAGTGGTTGGGAAAAAACTGGAATAAGTCGAGAAATTGGTAAATTACAAAAAATATCCTAGAAAATGTTGTTTTACTCAAAATATAAAATATCATAATTATTAAATCAGTAAATTACAATGTAATTCAAACTGTCTTTTTTTGTTTGCGGCTGTGCAATAAATTTTATAATGTTTCTAATTCCTAGTGGACAATGTTAATACAAATAAAAGAACTGTTTTTTTAATCTTGAAACTTATTATTATTCATAAAAAGATTAACAAAAACTGTGGGGGAGGTGGGTAGAAAGGTGTGACATACTTTTGAATCAGGAATTTTATGAAATGATCAGGGGAAAAGTCGGGAATTTCATTGGTAAAGTTTAGTAGACACTATGATAAAGGAAAGATGAAAAAATTCTTGCAAAGAGATCACAAACTGTTTCCTAAAACATTTTGGAAATGAGAGACATAGGTTTCCAAGTGTGTACTAGTCTTAAATATGAGTTATGTATCATTAATAATTAATTTTATTATATTAATCAATTAATTAAAAAAAATATATTTTAGTTGTATGACTAGTTCATTGATCACAAATTGGTGAACTAAATTATAATTTAACTGTAGGCTTAGAGCTCTTTCAAATTTGTGTTTCTTACCCCACCCTAATAAGCCGGCCGTGGTCAGTGTCAGTGCTGCCATGGTGTGCTCGTGGTGGGAACAGTGAGCCTGAATGTGTGTATGGCTCCTGCAACATTAATTGCTGAAGCCAAAGAAAATTCAGAGACACCTTTATTTCATAAGCATTAAAACTAAATCATATTTAAAAAAATATGTTTAAATAACTGTATCCAAACTTTACTTTAACATTGAAACAAACAAAAAATCAGCAACTGATGTGCTCTGTGTGAACAGCATAATCAGACTGGCCCACGTTATATGATGTAGACAATGTTTGCAAACTTGGTTTCTTCTTACTCATTTGACATGGATGACAAGAAACATGGTTTCCCCTTTGTTAAACACAAAGAAAACTTGGAAAAATGTTTGCAAACCTGTCACAAAATGTTTCCACAAACAGTATAAAACAATGAGTCATCTGTCACCAGGCATGCAATAAACCACAGAAATGAAATGGCCAAGATTGAGCTTAATCTTTTAGGAAAGGCACTGGCTCAGGTTCAAAATTAAAGTACAGTTGATTACTGATTATCTCTACTTGGATTATCCAGTTTGCAAATAATGGTTCTTCAATATATTACAGTACAGTACAAAGTAGGTTTCGTAAGACCGCAAGGGAGAAAGAGATGGTAAAACCAGGCTATAGAAAGTGTGTGAGAGAATGGACAATTTTTTTTTTTTTACAAAATAAATAAAATATTGTTCTTGTAGAAGGAATGATGTAAAGTTTAATTTTCTACACATGATGATATCTATCAACAGTTATTGAATATCTTTCATGAGCATAGCAGCCTTAGATGAAAAACCTTTTTAAATGAAGAAAGTTTTTATTAAACTCTGGGACATGCTTGAGAGATATTAAGTAACTGTTGAGGTCACCATGGGAATAAAATTATAATATATGTGTACTGGAGAATAAAATGATTTATTTTGACCAAATAATTTTTTGTTATAAAAACGGCAAAAATACTAACTAGTCTTAACTTGTTTTCCTTGCACTCACACCTTAAGTGAAGAAGAATGGTAAATGGCAGAAGGATACAGGGAAAATGAGGCATTTTACCACAAGTTGGAAACAGTTTATAATTATGGTTCTTCACAATATTACCATATACTGTGGTTTTGGTATTTTTCAATAAAAGAAGTAACTGCAGTAAAAGTGATATTGTGAACAGAGCTTAACACATTTTCCTCATAACCTCAGATTAAAACCTTGACAAAATATAAAATCAGAAAAAAAGAACATGATAAACTAACAACAGATGTAGGAGGAAATAATATCATAAAAGCTACACTATATTTTTTGCATGCCTCTGTAAAACTTAAATAAAGGATTAGCCATGTTATAAATACAGTTTGTTTCACCATGAGAGAAAAAGTTGTTTGGTCATTCAACTGTTCATTCTCTGACACCGATTAACCTGAATAGTCGGGAGGTTATTATGCTCAGACTCCAAACTAAATGATAATTACAAAAGGATTTGGTATTTATTCAAGCCAGTAACATGCTCCATTTTATATATAATTTGGGAAAATACTTTGTACAAACACATTCATAAAATAGTACTTTTAGTCTTGTATTTCTACAATCTCGAAAATAAATATATTTGGAATAAAATAAAATATTACAATCGCCCCATAAAGCTGGGTTTTTAAATATAAATTTTAATTATACCTTCCGCTTGGTGTCTGTGCCTATATTTTATTTTTTAAATGTCTAGAAGATTATTAGAATAAAATAACATACCTAACCTACATTCTATGCTTATAGAGTCCAATTTGTGAACGAGTTTGTTCCACTGTCGAGCATTGTGCGCGTCAATCGCAAGGAGAAGGCCCAGCGCAAAGATGATGGGAGTGCTGAGGTACAAACAGGTGCAGCGTTCGAACCAAGCTACATCTACAAGATGTTGAACAATATCCGCAGTGATACGTTTAAGGTGGAAGGTCGTCAAGAAGATGCAGAAGAGTTTCTTAGCTGTCTCTTGAATGCCCTGAATGATGAGATGTTGGAGGTCAGTTATTACTTGTAAGGTTTCTTGTAGTTCAACAAAGGGGTGAGGACTGGAGAAAAAATAATCCCGCATATGTTGTAGAATGATTTAGTTCTAGGTAATTATTAAATAAATTAAATTATATAATGAAAAGAGGATAAAAGGGCAAGGCATACACACTTTTGAAATTTGTGGACCTCGAAAGTTCACATCAAAAACAATAATTATGAAATTTATGGGGTACACTTATCTACCCTAGTCGATATACATGGCTTAGGTATGTTTTATTTCTAAAAGGGGTGTATTGATGCAGATACCGAAGAATTGTTATCAGGCGGTTATTAGTTCATCGGCTATTAATTGTAATCGGCTGATATGCTGATTAATCATATGTTTTAAAAGTAAAATTTACATCAAAATTTTATAGGTGGGGGTTTAGTGATCATAATCACAACAAAAAAATTAACAAAAAAATTATATAAACACCATCTAGTTTGTAGGCTATGCAAAGATAACACAGCCAGATAAAGAAATATAAGTTCATATAGTTGATAAAACTAACCATCTATTTCCAACTTTCACTGGTTATACATAAAATAATTTTTTGTATTAACTACATTAACTGTTACATTATCTTAAATAATTTCCCAATAATTATTAATCGGTGTAAATAATTTTAGCATGGACAATTATTTTAAACAATCGGTAATCGGTTTTACTGAATCGGTACACCTCTAATTTCAACCACTGTAAAACACAGGCTGGACTATGGCCGTATGGCTAGTAGTAGATCATGGTCACTGTTGTTGCCTGTTTCTTGATTAAAACAAAGATAGGCATAGATTGATAGACGGTTGTATTATATTATATTTGATTACTACCTCTAACCATGCTTCCAAAGTTCTTTTTGTTTTTTACTTTTTTCTTCTGTAGGTGACTTATGTACCTCAAAAATTTCATAATTATGTGTTTTTATTAATCATGAACTTAGGCCTTTAGACAATTTTCAGGTAAGTGTGTAAACCAATTACCCTTTATTCTCTTTCAATGTTTAATTTAATACAGCCGTTTGGTGCCATTTTTCCTTTACTAAAGAAATTAAAATGTCTTGAAGACAAGCCATAAGTGTGATATATTTGATTGCAGGTAATAAAGCTTGTGGAGGATACTGATAAAACCAGCCTAAGCAATGGAGATATTTCAACAAATGGAGACACATCTCTGCAGAGTCAAGATGAAGATGACACAGAGTGGAAGGTGAGGAAGAATAAATAATAATTCTCTACCCCACCCTAATAAGCCGGCCGTGGTCAGTGTCGAGTGCTGCCATGGTGTGCTCGTGGTGGGAACAGTGAGCCTGAATGTGTGTATGACTTCTGTTTTTCATTTCTGAAGCCAAAGACAATTCAGAGACATAAAAAATATTTAAATATACAAAATTTAACCAGATTTAGAACTAATTTTCACAATTGTGTGTCCTACACTCACATTCTTTTGTTGTTTAAATGTTTAGGCTTTTGATGCCCTGTCTTCCTTCCTTATCAAATAATGTTAGTACTCATTTAAATATTAATATGATATAACTCCTTTTTCTCCTCTTTTGTGTTTTTTGGTTTTCTCTTTTAGGAAGTTTTGTTGCGCGTTTCACACTCCTCCCTGATGAGTTCCGATAGAATGAAACCTAGGTCGGGGGATTGGGCGGTGACGATCATTTTTCTTTAAGAGACATCCATTACCTCTTTGTCCATTGGCAGCAGTGTAAAGTGTGAACTGTGTTCTTCTTTTCATTGTATAGGCCATATTGTGTTCTTCCCCCTTTTACATGTTTCTTTCCACCTTTCCTGTACCTTCTTCCAAATATAATAAAATATTAATATGAGTATTTTTATGTTGAAAACTATGATATTTTTATAATAGGTTATGGGTCCTAAGAACAAGGGATCTATCACTCGTCGAGCAGACTTTGGTCACACCCCTATCTCCGATATATTCCGTGGTCAGCTGCGCTCGCGGGTACAGCGTGCTGGGGATCACTCAACCGACAATGTACAGCCATTCTTCACTCTGCAACTAGACATTGAGGTTTGTGGTTTGATTTTATGTTTTTCAATATTGAAAGTTGTTTTTACAACACACTTTACTAAATTTCTTATTCAAACTAAACATTGAAAAGAGGATAGAAGGGCAAGACCTACACATCTTTACCATAAAACTAGGCCTCATTGTTCACATTTATTCCTCTTTTTTTTTAATACTAAACACTATATGTTTTATATGAAAAAGGAATACTTCCGAAAGTTAAAACAATGTGTAACTGTGGAAGTGGGAAGAAGTTGTAAGTGTAACATATGTAGGAAGAAATGGAGAGACAAGCGTGTTTGTTCCTAACTATCCTTTAAGGTTGGCTTCCTTCACTATCACTTAATTTGCATTATTGTACAGTGTCTATACACTATTTTAAATCAACCAACAACAAAATTCTAGCTTTGATTAGGCTTCAGGAATATTTAATAGGTTCGAATCGAGCTTCAAATAGAAAAGGTAGACTTTGCAAATCCCTAAAATGTAATATTATTTTCCTTACTCGATTTGTAGTGGTTTCAGCCAAGGTTTTTTTTGTTTGTTTTTTTTCTCAGAAAGCTCAGTCCGTAAAAGATGCACTAGAAATTCTGGTAGGGCGTGATCAGTTGGAAGGTGTGACCTGCTCCAAGACTAACCAGGAGATTGAGGCATGGCAGCAGGTAACTCTGGAGGAGCTGCCATTAGTTCTGGTACTGCACCTAAAATGGTTTGACTACAAGTTGGACGGGTGTTCCAAGATTGTTAAGAGCGTAGAGTTCCCCATCGATTTAAAAATGGATGGAAGTAAGTGATAATTTAAATGCTTAGTACTTATTTGTATTGAGTTTCAACTCAATCTCATTCTAATTACTTTTCCTGTGTGGGAAGACTGGATTTAAACCATCTAGGTTTTAAACTGAAATAATCTCGAGTAAATTGGTCATTGTTTGAAACACATTGCCTAAATAATTATTTGAATATGTTTCCATTGTCTCATTTATCATTTATAGTATGTATTTGACTGTTTCAGAGATAATGACATCAACTAAAAAATACTCTTCAAAAGAGAAGCAGTATAAACTCTTTGCTGGTAAGTTATATAAGTATATACATCTTTCTACCTTTCCTGTACCATCTTTCAAAATACATGGAAACTATATTAAACATTATCTAAAGTACGAGGAGTGTACGAATTACGCTTTTTCAATTTAAAGTGAAGTCGAATCAAATAAGAGAGATTCCCAAAATTTAATCTGGATTTTAACATCTTATTTTAAATGTTTAATGTTGAATAAAATAATCATACTGCAGACATAATAATTGATATATTTCATCTTAAAATGATAAATTAAGTTGTCACCAAAAAAACAAATGTGTGTTTTAATTATTATATTTTTTTAAAAGTTTCATAATTGTTTGATCCAGAACTTCTCTCGAAGCAAAGTTAAAAGTTTTCCAATCTTCGCACTCCTCTATAAAGTACACTGTTTTAGATGGTACTTTTTTGACACTTATACAAATGTTGCTAAAACAATTTTGGCCTAGCTATAAATAGATACAAGCTGTGCTATTTACTGGTTAGGAAGAAAGATATGTTTGAAAGGACAGTCTGTGGTGACTGGTGAGTAGATTTGAAGATCAACACTTAATGAACAACCTATAAAAAATTAAAAGTTACTATTTTTCTATCCTTTACACTAGCAATTTTCAAACACTTTTACTTCTGAAACACCTGCCTCTGTGGCGTAATTGGCTAACGCGCTTGTGTTGAGCTCTACTGCTGAGGACGGGGAGATCGAGGTTCTAATCTCGGTCTGGGGAACTGGGGGTGTTTTTTCCTAAATGGTTTTCCACTCTCCCTCCACGCAAATGCGGGTTCACTTCCTCTGATTAAACTTTCCCAATTCCTAATCCATTAGTGTAATTAGTACTTAAAACCGTATAACCCGAACGAGTAGTAAGACGCGGTGCTAAATATTATTATTACTTCTGAAACCCTTTAATCCCTTTGGTATGAAAAAAAAAGTGGAACCCCTAAAAGATTGACAGGAATGGAAAAGGATGTGCCAGACGACCCGCAGAGGCGGAATTGTTGGAGAAGGAGGCGGGTGATGATGATATGAAACTTTCAAACCTACCACATAATGTGTATTTTAATTTTTCCTAAACAATTGTTAGTGAGACTATTGGCAGTGTTTAATATTATAGTAAATCTCTTTAATATCTGGTTTAATGGATGACGGGTTGAAACTGCGTTCAATATGTGACATTTTGTTTTGGTTAAAGTGGATTTTTAAAATCCAACCTCAAACTCAGGGCTCTGAGGAGTAGACTTTTGGAGAGAAAAAATGCTCTACACTAATGAGGGTGCATATCTTCCAAGCTACCCTCCAAATCCATACCTACTCAAATATGTTTGCAATGAAGAACGTTTTAGGGTATTGCCATATTCCCCTCTTTTTTAATAAAACAAATATTCAATTTTACCTTAACCCAGTTTTCAAAGTTCCTATGTCAACTGATGAAATATATGTTACTCTAATGGTGACTTATTGAAATTTCACACATCGCAAACATGTCATTGAATATAGCTATGACGTAAACTACCTTAAGTGGTGATTCTATATTAAAAATATATTTTACCACATGGAGTCAGCAGGCACACTCAACTTGAGTGTGTAAGCGTTACACCTGTGGAAGAACAAGTCTAGCAAGGAACCGTGTTCTAGACTTTCCGTTCTGGAAATCCGGTTCTACGGCCTTGCAGCAATGTTCCTGAGAGTTGGCCTCAAACTATTAGTATTGTGGGTCATAGTTTTGGAACATACATTTTTTGTATCTCAACATTCTGTAAGCAACTATTGTAATGTCAGGTAAAATAAACACAGTTGTGATAATTATATCTTATTTATATTCCAGTGGTATACCATGATGGCAAGGAAGCAACTAAAGGTCACTACATCACAGATGTGTTTCATGTTGGATATGGCAGCTGGGTTCGTTATGATGACAATACTGTGAAAGTAGTACAAGAGAATCAGGTCTTACACCCGCGCGGGCCGCGGGTGCCTTATCTCCTTTACTACCGCCGTTGTGACACCATTGGAACCAACGTAATGTCCTCTGATAAAACCAGATAAACTCTCCTTAGTGTTAGCAGTTGGTGGTGGCATCTTGTTTTGCGAAGACTGAGCTTGTGTGGTTTTTAATTCCTCACATTATTCAAACATATGTTTTTATTCATAGTACAATGCTTGTGCCTTAGCTCCATGAACATATAGCATTGCACTTGTATGGTTTATTTTCCTCTTATTTAACCCTTGTGTGGGATGAGGCTGTCGTATTTTATGTGGTCATCATGCACATTAACAATTTGAAGTTGAATACAAACACATTTGAATCAAGTTTTGTTTTTGTTTTAGTTTTAGGGAAAGCTGCTTTTTTTCTCTTAATAAAGTGTTGAAACATCAGTTCTAGCGTTAGGAAGACTGATAGTTGAACTGCATCTCGAGTAATGCTTTTGTTCATATTTTAACTGTTATTCGCTCTCTTTTTATGTACATATAATTTGTGATGGAAGCATGTTGTTGAATTTTCTCACGATTCTAATAAGTAGTAAAATGTTTTGTACATATGAATTATTGAGCTGTAATTAGTAAATATAATATTAATGTTATATTGAAGTGCCACCTTCCTTATTCCACTTAATCCTATTCTGTCAAAAATCACTATTTAAATATAATAATTTGTTGACATTTTAATAACTATACAAGTTTGTGGAAAGTGTGTCTTTGCTTCAAAGCAATTGGTGTAGTGATCACTGTATAATATTTGTACATAGAAAGTGCCAAGAAGCTGAAGTTTCTTCAAAGCACATACTGAAACATTTTGTGAAATTTGAAATAAAATATTCCTGTACAGTGTGCACTGAAGGGAAATACAGGTTTGTAGTTTTACTCTGATGACTATAATATTTTACTCATTACAACGTTTTGACCAACAAGAATATTTTAAACCAACTTTCCTTGTAACTTGGGGGTCATTCATAAACCAAGTAAGGCTTTTTTTTTATCCTTCCACACACCCATGTTAAACCAAATATATATTTATCCTGACCCCTCACCTCCTTGATGTAACTCTTCACATCTAAAAATGAGTATATTTCATAATGAACCTTCTGTGACATTAAAAGAGGGGCTCAGATTTAATAATAAAATACTATTAATTCATTTAAATTAATGAATATAAATGATTTCAAAGAGTTTTATGACTACCTTATTTTTATTTATGAACAATAGATCTTATCCAGCCGCTCCTTTTACTTGTATGTTAATTAGTATAGGAAGTTGTTTTCATTAGAATTAAACTGAGAGTTTCTCATGAATCTTTTATGTCTGAAATAAAGTGCATGGAGCAAAACAATTGGTAATCACACCCATGTTAAACCAAATATATATTTATCCTGACCCCTCACCTCCTTGATGTAACTTTTCACATCTAAAAATGAGTATATTTCATAATGAACCTTCTGTGACATTAAAAGAGGGACTCAGATTTAATAATAAAATACTATTAATTCATTTAAATTAATGAATATAAATGATTTCAAAGAGTTTTATGACAGTACCTTATTTTTATTTATGAACAATAGATCTTATCCAGCCGATCCTTTTACTTGTATGTTAATTAGTATAGGAAGGTGTTTTCATTAGAATTAAACTGAGAGTTTCTCATGAATCTTTTATGTCTGAAATAAAGTGCATGGAGCAAAACAATTGGTAATAAATAAAATGATAGAATATTAGGAAAATGGTAGGGCACAAATAAAAGTAAAAATGCTATTATAGCATCGAGATATTGATGTGTGTAAATATGTGATAATGTTTTTAATTTTATTTGTACTCTACCATTTTCCTAATATTCTATCATTTTATTTATCAGAAATCGTTGAATTTTGCATAGAGAGAAAAACGTGTTAAACCTTGTAATGGTTGTGCGAAGTCCAATTCAATGCAAAATTTGATTGAATAATCATATTCCTGAAGCAGAATTAAATTTTGAAGATTTTGAATAATGTTGGATATGCATATCTATATTTTGTGTAATTACATAAACTTTAGTATTAAATATAAATTAACATAATGCTATGGTTCAAACAGTCTTAAAGTAATTTAAGATTTATGTTATCACAAATTGTAATTTTATCATTTTAGTCTTTTTATGCATACAGTACTTGTCATGGAAATAATGGAAGAAAATGGATAATAAAACATTAATGGGTATTTTAACTTTAAAAATAAATGTTTGTGGTGCTTATTGCCTAATCTAGAATTTTATTTAAGAATCTTAAGAGAAATATTTAAATGTTTCTTATGCCTCCACACACTTAAAACTTGTAAACTAACACCAAATGTATATTTAATTTTTTAAACTAAAATAATTTCTTCATTGCCGTAATATGTCCTGGAAATGGCTATGCCATTGATTTTTAAGTTTAGAAATCACATGGTTTTACTCTATAAATGTAAAATTCAATTTCCAAGAAAGAAAGAAAACTAAAATGCTTTACAATCTAGTTGCAGTAGGAAATTTGTACCCTTTATCTTAAATGGTGTATTTGTTCCATGTGATTTTGGGTTTGATGGAATTTTCTTGTGTTACACATGTATGCAAATTTCTCCAAAACATGTAATAGCATCCGCTAACTTTCATCCTCATCTCAGGGCCTGATTTATGTGGTTTCAAATACAGTCCAGGTCGACGAATATTTCTTAATAAAATGTATTAAATAAAAGTGCATTGAGCAAAAACAATTTGTAATAAATAAAATGATAGAATACTAGGGCATATGGTAGAGCACAAATAAAAGTAAAAACATTAACACATATTTACACACACTTCAATATTTCGATGCCAATCATCTTCTTCCTGATCAATCAATGAAAAAATCTATACACCACTTTATTTGGAGGTGAAGTCAAGTTCCATGTCGATGGTGACATGTAAAAGAACCCTGGAAGGTATGTGAAAATACCTTTCCCTAGAAAATTGGTAGGCCCTTTGACTTTACACTGATAAAAATTATGTGTTGATAATCAGTTGAATCAGGAAGTGCTCGTTAAATTCCTCAAATAAATAAATTATAAAATTGATAGTTACTTACTGCCCAAGCCTCCAACATAGGTTTCATTATAAATGAGCTCGGGAGTGAAAATGGGCAATGTAACTTCTGAAAAGATATAAACTAAAGGTAGAAAAATGAAGTTTGTAAAGAATGATAGAACATTTAAATAGGATGAGTTCAGATTGGATTAAACCTACTACTCGACAAAGAAAACATTGCATCTCATGGTCAATCGCTCTTATAGAGTATGAAAGGTGATAGGAGATACCCATAGATCTCTAGTACAGTTACTACCAAATGGTACATGAGTGGTGGTACTTGGCTAATATAAGAATATTTCTACTTAAGTTGAATATATCAGTGGTGTTCAAAAACTTCCTAGGCTATTTAAATAGCACGCCAACACAATGTCGTCTATAAGTGGTGTTTTATAGCGGAAATCTTTGCAATCAACAAGCAGTTGACTTCATCGTTTTATTCTGATTAGTCATTGCGCCACATTGTTTTGTTTAGCAGCTTGCTGTGTGTGTTGCTGTTTTAGAGATGTCTGAGCAGTGTATTAACATTAAATTTGGAAAACATTTAAGGAAACTCATGAAATGACAAAACAAGCTTATACAGATCAGTGCCTGGTCCATACGCAGGTTATGAATGGTTTAAGCGATTCAAAGGTAGTTGGCAGTCAACTGGTGATGATCCACACTCAGGGCAACCATGGAGTGTCTGTTAGAGACATTGTGGATGGCTCTAAGATTTCAATCGGATCTGATGACAACATGCTGACCGAAAAATTGTAAATGCAGCGTGTTGCTGCAAAGTTTGTCCCACGGCTGCTGGCTCAATATCAGAGAGATCATCTAGTTGTAACTTACCAGGAACTTTAGGATCACGCAAACTAGGATACAAAAATTCATGAAAATTATCACTCGATGTGAGACATAGGTCCACTGCAATGATGACTAGGGTGTTTTTCATAATGATTATTTACCAGAGTGACAAACAGTAAATTGTTGGTATTATTTTGAGATTCTAAGACTCCTGCGAGAAACCATCTGGAGAAAAAGGTCTGGGTTGTAGAAAAACAAGTCCTGGTTCCTCCATTCACGACAATGCGCCAGCAAACGCATCACTACTGATTCGCGCCTTGCACCAAAATGGATATTGTGCTTGCATAAACTCCCTAATAGCTTGACCTGGCCCCAACAAACTTTTTCTGTTCCCAAAACTAAAATCCACTTTGAAAAAATGAAGATTCGACACGAAGATATTTAAGAAAAACTATGGGCGAGTTTGCGTGTCATCCTGAAAAACGCTTATCAGGACTGCTTCAAGAAGTGGAAACAGCGTTTGGAGCAGTGTATCAACCGAGAAGGGTTATATTTGAAAGTGACAAAGCCCTATAAGTCGTAGGTAAGCCTGAAAATATAAGTTCGGAAACCTTTAGAACAGGACTCGTATAAGTAGTTCAAACTTAGCCTAAATACTAAATTACCTCCTCAACAAGTGTGTCTGTCAGTGTTGTTACCATAAATACTTTACATACTAATGTTGTCGCTGTCACTTTCATCTACAAAATTTGTCCAATTTCTTCTATCAGACAATTTTTCTAGTAATAGGTTTCTTCTATCTTAGCGTGTGAATAGCCTGTTGCCAATCCTTCTTAGTGATATTGTCTATTGCTTCTGTTAAAATGTTTTATTTCTAAAGTGCTTTGAGAAACATTTTTGGCCGCTACTTGTAATTTCACCGTCTTCCAAATAAATTATATGGCGTCAAGATTGCAATGATAAGGAGGTAACCTAATAATTAACACTGCCCATGTTCGAATCAAATATCTATGTAAAATTTAGGAGACTTACGTCTGCAGCGGACTATCTCCGAGAACTTATATGCAATAAATACTATTAGTGTCAAACTATAGCTGCATTTCAGCCTTTTGTGCGCCCATTTTAATTAGGCTCTTTAAGAAAGATTGGAGGATAATGTAATGATATTGATTTGTATTAATCTAAATTATGTAAAAAGTCATGGATGAAGGTAATTTTTCTTTAAAGTAGTATAGGTAGAGTATCCTTTTAAGATTC